>QGOG01004001.1:0-16896 GCA_003313185.1 Collybia sp. MG36 | reverse complement strand
GTGGCGCGGGGTGTGGTTGAGTGTGATCGTTGGTCATCGGAATCGAAATCGCGTGGGGTCATGGGTCTTGGCATACCAGGAATATAACCTGGCAGTATCCGAGATGGGATGGGGGAAGCACGTCGATCCTCAACGTCGCTGTGAACCTGTTTATCAGACGAGATAGCCATTCCAGCTTCAACAACAGGCGAGGTCTCGGGATCCTTCTGAGAGGGTGGTTAGAAAACAGAACGTAGGGTCAATGATATACAACGCACTGCCTCCGACGCATGTGGCGGTTCAACATTCGCACGTGCAACGGGTGTCGATCTCGGCATGACTATCTCATCCTCAGCTTCTTCCTCAATCTCTTTGATTGCCTCCTCAAGCGCTAGCGAGGCACGCTTCAAGACTGAGGACCCAAGCGGCTTTGAGACACGATACTCTGCAACGGAGAGGGAATGTTCGCCGTAGGGTGTTGAAGGGATCAAGGGCGCAGACCGTATCGAGGGTTTATCGTTGGGAGTTGAAGGAGACGAGGCACTACTGCTTTCCGGTGTGACAGGCCTCACGCTGTCAGATATTGATGGGGTGGTTTCTCGAACACTGATAGATGATTCTGTTGGAGCTGCGGACAGAGTTCGAATGCTCCCGTTCTTGCTCTGCGCTACACTCCTCATGTATGTGTAATCCCGAAAGCGCCCGGAACCGAAAAGGTTATTGCTGTATCTCTTGGTTGAACGCCCAGTGCTGCTTGGGGATGCAGGAGGGTTGACAGATGAAGTCACGGTGGAGGTTGAGCGAAAGGACTGGCGGGATGATGATTCGGCCCCGTCGAGGATGCTCTCTTGTGACCTGTCAACATTTAGGGTGGAATTCTTCGCACGTATCCTGCTCAGTGTTCCAAGTATCATGTCCTCCTCCTCCTCTGAGATCTGATGTTCGGCTCCTCTTGCCCGTTGTTCCGCAAGCCTGTTTCTTAAATGCTCGAGGCTGAGGGGGTCTCCAGATGATGAACGAAGGAGAGAAAACCGTCGCGAAAGACTAGGACATAATTGAATTAGGGTCGATAATGACTGCCATCAAACGTGGCCACCTACTCTGGGAGAATGAGGGATGTTCGGAAGTCGTTTGTGGGCGGAAGTTCGGGAAGAGGTGCAGGGGCTTGAGATGTCTGGGGTGGGGGCGGAGATGGGGGTAATAAAGCTACCGCCGGGCCCAGTCTCGTTTCCGACTTTTTGCTGAAAATACAAGGGCCACGACTAAGTGTCTCGTTCTCAGGGTGGGTGAGCACCTACCGAAACCGATGCATCGTCTCGGACTGTAAACTCCCTCGTTTTATACACGTTGAAATCGTACAAATGTAAGATAGCGATTGAAAAGGGAAACGACAGGCAACGTGGTAAACACGAGTTGGTGTGCAAAAGTATCAGGATTGATTGGAAACCAAGTAGGGTAATGTAGCCCGAGGATAGCTACCGAATATGCGCACGAGTGGGAGGGCGCGAGAGATAAGAATGAGAAGAGGGGAGAAATATAAACTGAGATGGGAACAACGGATACCGTCGGTGGGCCTCACATGGCAAACTGATCCCGAACCTCAATATCCACAAACATGGCCCTTGCCGATCAGTATACTGATTCATCAAAAGATTTTAAGCGCGATATAGATTTAAATTGGGATCTTACACTCTATTTCGAAATTTGCGATAATACAAATATGCTTGATCTTATGGAATGAAATTTAATACTTGCTTCACATGGCATATCTGTAATTCATTGTCGTCAAATATGACAGGTTCAAGAAAGACATTCTTACTTCTTGGTCCAATCTTTAGCCGTGTTGGAGAATTTTGGTTTATCGTCTTTAAGAAGCTAGATCGGGCTTGAAGAATGCTTTGACATGAGGAGGACTGTCATTACCGCTGCAATCTCGGGCTCAAATGGGTCATCTGGGCTTGGGTTGTTGACCTTTTCTTGGATGATGGCCAGAACTTGACAAGTTGGGATCTTTGTGAAATCAGGGCATAGTATTGAAACGCACCTGACGAAAGTGTCACAGTAGGTTTCCACTAGTTGGTACATGAGATCTGGCTTTGCAGGGCTAGTTGAATACACACATCGTTTCGGAGAATAGGGACACATATGCTGCCTTCGTCGTTGATTCCGGGGTGGTATATTTTTGTTGTGAATGTGACCTGGAGTGTTGATATTAGCCCCCAATAGGATGATTAACAGAGCGCGCCACACTGAAGGAGGTTTAAACGGAAAACTCGGTGGCAAGGTAATGGTGAAATGAAATGTGCCACCCTTATATGGGGTATCTGCCTGGAAATTGTCATCTCGTTAGAATCGAGGGTGATTGGAGATGATGTGAGATTACTCGCCGCAGGTTTGATTGTACATTTCCACTCGAAGAGGTTGTCTTCTGTAGGCTCTGCTGTGATCCCCTAGATCAACTGCACGTTAGTGCTCCACGAGTTTGAGGACCTCGAAAGATATGAATCACGTCAATCGGATGACTCTTTAACTCTGCAAGTTCCTGTAAAAAGGTTACTCAGTGGCCGTCACCTCACTAGGATTGCAATTGAGTACCCTTTGGATGCGTCTTTGTATCTAAACATCAGATGGTGTTCGGGCGTGAGCTGCAAACACCCACCGAAGAGCCATGGTGTAATGCCAGAAGTGGTATGTAGGTTGAATGGAAAAAGACTTGCTAGGCCCACCCTGGACCCGGTGCCACTGCGAGAGGTGACTTGTTTGTAAGTCATGAGGTCAACAATTTCATGTTCGATCAAACAAGCCTAGCTTGGGCTTAGCTCTCCATCATGCTCGCAGATGTTGGCTCATCCCCTCCACCAGAACAGGACGGCTCGAACTATACCTTGAACCTCGCTCAACCTATAGCCCAGAGCCGAAAACGGAAACGCGGTCCGGGAGCAGCTACCACAGCAGCAGCCTCACCTGCACCTTCGGATCCTGGCGCGGGTGCCGTTGGAAGCACCACAGAGTTTGTTGCATTTGAATTCTGAAGTATCTATGTATTGCTGATGAATTATACTTGATCTAGTCTTCTGTCCTCTCGTTCGGACCTCTCGTCAAGACCCCAACTGTCTATCTCACGCGGCCCCGTTTTTGTTTCTACCGCCGAAGGCTCGGAGTACTTCAAGACAGATCTCATTGGCGTCAATCGCGTCGGTTTTCGTTATGCCCCAGCGGGTATAAACCCACAAGGCTACACGCAGCCATGCCGGACTATTGAGAGCAACCCTACCACATTTAGAATCAGCTGGGAGGACCGGAGTCCCTTTGTTAAAGTAACGAAGGATGGCACAGGTCTTGCGGGAAGCACAGGTTTTCGGAGCGCACGGTGCAACGCACCAATGCGCGAGGGACGCTGGTATATGGAAGTCAAGGTCCTACAAGGAGGGGGGGACCACGCGGCCGAAGATACCCGAAGTGAAGGCAGTCATGTACGTGTTGGATGGGGTAGACGAGAAGCACCCCTGAACGGACCCGTGGGCCTTGACGGATACAGCTACGGATACCGCGACAAAACCGGGGATAAGGTTACATTATCACGGCCACGGCCTTACGGAAGACCTTTTGGCTCGGGTGATGTTGTGGGCATGTACATTGCACTTCCCCCACGGAGGAAAGCCGATAAAAAAGACCCCCACGATCCCGCACATATTAAACGGGAACGTATAGCGATTGATCTCAAAGGGCAGGAAGTGTTCGAAATTTTGGAATACCCGCCGTCAAAAGAAATGGCCGCAGTTATGGATTACTCTGGCAAGTCGACAAGCTCAGCCTCCGTTCCCTCAGCATCCAAAAAATCCGCAGTGGGTAAATTACCAGAAAGGGGTCAGACGGCGATTGGAAAGGCCAGCGCACCCAATCTGCGGCCGCTGCCGACGCTCCCAGGCTCCTGCATAGCATTCTTCATCAACGGGGAATGCCAGGGTGCCGCATTCCACGACATCTATGACTATCTTCAACTGCGGCAATCGGACACCTCTCGTAAAGCAAAGGAGAAAAAACGGACACGCGAAGGCGTCAAGGAGCACCGGGAAAATCCATTTGACGATGGCTCTCTCGGATACTATCCGTTTATATCATTATTCAACGACGCGCGTGTAAAATTAAACTCAGGCCCTGATTTCGACTACCCCCCACCTCCAGATATCGACGCATTGTTGGCCGGCGACACGGCTGACCTAGAAAATAAGGAAAGAACGTGGCGCCCCGCGTGTGATCGGTATGCGGAATATATGCAAGAGCAGTGGGCCCTTGACAAGATCGAAGAAGAAGAGGCCAGGCTGGAGGCTGTGCGATTTGCGTCGATTGATAAAGTTGAGGCTGAGAAGAAGGCACAGCGAAACAAGCGGCGACAGCAGGCAGAGGCCCGGAAACGCGCCAAGAAGGCTGCTGAGAAATCATTCACGCCTACGCCCACGCCGGATGATGAGGCCGGGGGTAACCTGACTCCGAATATCCTTGTCCTTGGACATCCTAGCGCGCTGAGGTACTCAACTGGTCATGACCTGGACGACACGGCCGAGCATGAACACTCTCCTGCTCCTACTTTTACCTCGTTTGGTGACCTGCAGGGCTTCCAAAGTGGGTACAATTCCGACAATGTGGAGATGGACGGTGTGGAAGACGCTGGAGAAGTGCCCGTTGAGGAGCATGTCATGGATGCCGCGAGCGCACCAGCGTCACCACCAATGCAAACATATGTGCATTAGTAGTATCAACAGATTTTTGCACCATGGAGTACTATACTTGGGATATGATACTAAAACTACATTCAAAATGGTTTGATAAATAAGTGTCTGCAAGCCAGATGTCGGACACGAGCGGAGATGTCATGGTCTTCGCTGCCATCGAGGTGGTGGCACACGAACGCTGTAACTAATAGACCCATGGTGAGGCCTGACATAGATGCACTCATGGGAAGACTCACCCGACAGTTTCGCCCAACCCTTTCTCCTTCTCCACACGAATATCGAAAATGAGGTCTCCTGTTGCATCTTCCCACTCTACTGAACACCAATTCCGCCGACCCATAATGAACTTCTGCTTCCGCACTGTACCGTTGGTATCTTTGGGAAAAACAGGCATCTACACAGGCGTGGCCGCGGTGAGGCAGGCTGAATCTCACGACAATGACAGGCGTACCATGGTCTCATCTGTCTCCATATGGTGCAGTGTCTTGTGAACTTTGGTAGCAAGGGACGAAACCATGCTAATCACAGCATTTGGTCTTTGCACTTTTTTAGAATCCATGCCTGTCCACATAAGGGAAAACTGACGGAGGTGTGTTGACAATAGCACCTAAAAGACGTCAATAATATTGGGGCAAGGTATAATCGCACTGCTTACTTGAGACAATATTGAGCATGTAGCGGTGGTCTGCGGGTGGGGGGATCTCGGGTTGGTTTTTGAGCTTGAGAGTTTTCAGTACGCCCACGGCTGCACAATGCACATCTCCCGAAAGGAAGGTGATCCTGATTCTTTTCGATCTCGCGAACGACTGCAACCGTTGTATGAACGCGTTCCGTTCCCGCTGTCATGAGTGTCATTACACTATAAAGATTAGGGCATCAGTGATATTGGTTTACCTTGTGCGAACGTGCCGTCCAATGATCATTCTGTTGCGATTTATCAGAAGCGTGGGACGTCTCGGTCGGAGGAGCTCACAAGATCATCCAGCAGTTCCGCCTCGGCATTGAATTTATTTACAAATCCGGACAAACCCAGTGAGCCTGAGCGTCCGAGAGCTGTGAGTGGATTGAACTTTGATTCCAAAGCGGCCTCCAAAAAAACCATCCTCGGGTATGCAATGGGAATACCTTTTCGTGGCCGGTCAACTATCGCTGGCGGTGGGGGTGGGGAGGGAAACTGCTAACCGAGTTGCACCACAAGGTGCTCTACCTCCGGTGGCATTTGGTCCAACCGTTGGAAAACTTTATCATATTCCAACTGACTGCAGACCTGTTCTTTCTTCCGCTCAGCTCTAGTTGAGACAAATTAGAAGGTACTAGGAGTTTGATGATGTTTATTGTACCTGCAATCCAAAAGGAGGATGTGTGCTTGTGGGCCAAGATAGCTGAGGAAGGAGTGGGAGGGAAAAGGGACATATGGCCCTGGTCCACCTATTATTAGGGACTGATTGATATTCATACCAGGCGAGTCTTGCGTGCCATCCACCGTGTCTGTTCGACAAGGATTGGTCGGACACGGGCAACAGGTATATTGACTGTACATACCGTTGATGAAACATTGAAAAATCAGGAAAAAGAAATATCCCCTGGCACCAATACTAACGAATGGAATGCTGGGTTATAACATTCATGACCCGGCGTAACAACTCCACTCACGCTTTAAAAACAGGTGCGAGCTGCAGATCGGCAGGGTCTGTGTGTATTGAGTGAATGGGCATTCCAAAACGCGGCAGGGCAAAATTTACAGCTACCAAAGCCATCAATCTTGCGCGGGGATTAGCTGATAAATAGAAAGCAGAATGGGGAGGAAACTCACGATATCTGAGCAAGAAACATGAATAAGGATCTCCACAAGGCAGTTGATAATTCACTCACCATGGTCATCTAATTCCAAAACGCACTCAATCGATTGCACAGCACCATATTATATGACGCACCCGCCATATTCATCATGGGACTACAGAACTGCACGTTACGATAGAATGGGAGGAATTGAAATTGAAAGACATACATTGAACTATTTGCCCGAGCAAAAGCTCCAGTCCGGAACGTCTGACAATAATGGTTAAAATAGAATCGGTCAATTGCCAACTCTATTTCTCGCGTCAACTCGTATTTCTTTTTCTGTTCTGGTCTCATTTTTAGCCACTCTTGAAGTTCAGGCTCGCGCATCAAACTAGGCCGAAGCCGAGCTTTAGAAATTGTCCAGGTGAGGCAACGAGGCAAATTTACCTATCGCAGTACAGCTGATCTCCACCGCCCACTAGAAGGTGAAATGGCGTCTCCATGTGCTTCGCAAGGAGGTCAGTCCACACGGGGTCGTAGCCTGATTTGAAGCCTGGGCCACGGAAATCATCTTGATTGACACCCGCCGAGAAGCCATTACACTAGAAACGAAATTCTGTCATCGTCCAAGAATGAGGGGCCAGTTGTAACCTACTGAATACGTTGCCCATCTCATATTTTGGTGCCTCCCTGGGACATAAAACTCGAGTGCTTGACCCTTGTTGATGGTGTAAGAAATGGACATTTCATGGTTGGCTAAGGGAACGTGTATCGGAAATCGCCAGAAGGTGAAAGTGCTGATTATTTCGCATCAGCTTCTGGTCGGGGGACACCCATGGAAGGCTATACGAACCCGCCTGGTGCTCCATATACCCAAATTTCTTGCCCAGACACCTCCTGGCTTCGAGCACTGAGATCAACTCCATTAGTAGCGAACCCATTCTGTGGCAGCCCAGTTATCGCTAATGGAAGAGTTGTAGAATGGGGGTCCGCTGGGTGAGGGCCAAGGTCGAAGGATGTGGTTCCCCTGCGATGGCCTCGCCTGGATGTAGACTGACTGTGGGCATCTGGGTCCCACTTGTATGTGAATATTGGGTATGGCTCATAAACGGAACCCGAATCAGCAGCTAGGTTATGTTAGATTTGGCGAACAAGAGCATAGTCACGTCAAGTACTCACTGACAATAAGCGCTGCACCGTGCCAAACACCCTGTTGATCGACTGTATCGAATCTGGACGCGGTCATCATTCAAAACTCTTGATGTGCAAAAAAGAAACTATACTTTAAGAGAGGACCACACATGAACTGTAGGAGATATGTAGAGGCTTCGCCTGAGAAGTTGAACATGTACACACTTGTAAATGGGGTTTCATCCGTGCAACTCTCAGAATCTGTGACCGTTCCACCGCACTGTATTGAGTTAACTGAGCGGAGGATATCGATGACTGAGTTGACAATGGAACGTGGTCGCCGGTTGGCTGATAGACATAGTCCTTCGGGGGAACAGCAGGGGGAGGGGGGGTCCCAGGGGCCTGATTATGAAAGCCCCCGATAAATTTTTCATCCATTGGGCCGACCTGTTCGACAGGATGATACTGCCCATCACTGCGGTATGGTGTGTAGAACAAATCATTCTCCTGCAAAAACATGAATCCGATCGAGAGGTTTTTAGACATTGAGGAAGAGAAATAACCAGGTACTGACGCGCTGGGCCCGCCGCTGGGCATGCCATCCTGGAATATCCATGTCAGGGTGTCAAGTCTGGATGTTTGGAGTGTTCGGATCGAATTTTGTCCTCTGATATAGGTTCCGGTGGCTGTTTTGGGTACAGGTTCGTAGTTTTCCCACTACTCAGAGCGTCAGCAAGATTCTCTCAGGGATAGTCAAGACCAGATTAGCGTGGTCGTTGCGGGACTCGACGTGCACTGCAATTTCTTTCACAAACAGCTTGAGATCATGTGTGCCGGCTCCGGTGTTTGGCTCACTCTCGTCATCAATCCCCAAATAGACCGTCACTTGATGATGGGCGTCGCGCGCGCAGCAGTGCACTGGGGGGTGGCTGCGCGCCGGAATGATTGAATTGTAATTGATCGCCAGAGTTGCCAACACAGCGCATCGGTTATTTTTGTGATGGACCAGGAGACACAACATGCATAGGGATTGCTGTATCGTCTACCCAGTATGCTCAACGATTGTTGTAACTAATTTGCCACCCTGTACCACCGTCTTCAACATTTCGGGGACCGGCTGTTCCTCAAATACGCCATCTTCCTCGCCTTCTACTGGCAGGCTGATATTGATACTGCTACACTTGGCTGTTGTAATTTCCGCCGAGAGGCTTGCCCTGGACAGGTATATCTGCCCAGAGTCTGTGGAATCGAGTTGAATCATGGGTGCTGAACCTGTGATCTGCAGGGCGAAGGACGGGGAGTTCGTTACCGATATGGCCGACACCACCGATTCAACCAATACGGAGGTCTTTACACAATTGACTGAGTGCGCTCAGCACAGGTAATGCAGGTCAAAATGACTACGCACCAAGCGTAACAGCATTGACCTTTCCCTTGATAATAACGGTGGTGTTTTTGCAGCCAAATAAATTGACTGCTTGATTCAGTTCGCCATTCTCGACGGTCAGGCCAGCTTCGTTCTCTTGATATTCCTACATGACCAATAAGCAGGGGGTTGTATGGCTGACTTTTGTTACCTACGATTGCCCATTTGTTGCCATCTAATAAGAATTTAGGCGGCTTCTTGCCTGCTAGGGAGGAGGGCTTGGATGGTTTGATGGGCCGCTTAGGGGCTGGGTGGCTTGTTATCAGCGTTCGTTATGAGCGCTGTTAGGAAGCTTACGTGTGGTAGAACTTGTAGCACCAGGCACAACGCTTCCGGCTCTTAGGGTCGGGTTCTTATGGGTCATCTGGCTACGATCGACCTTGCGAAGACCCTTTGTCACGTCCTCACCGCGGTTGAGTTCGGCGAATACGGAGGCAGCGGAAGTAGAGGCAATAGGGGCTGGGGGTGGTGGAGGTGGAGCACCCGTGCCTGTAGACGCGCCCACAGATTGATATTGCTCATAGATAATTCCCTAGAAAATCATGGTCAAATCATTGTGAGAATAAAAACACGGGCAAGCAGACCGTGGAATGCCATGCCAGCCCTGTGGTGTGGTATTCCATCACGTATTTTCGCATCGCCTGTAAAATGGCCACAAACGCCTTGACCCATTCGACGTGCTTTGGGTCCCTACCAAATTTATATTTCATGAGACGGTAATCCCTCGGAATAAAAGTGTACGCACTTTTCCTTGAATTCTTTGGTCAATTTGAGACCATAATAATCAGCACTTTCTTTAATACCATCGATGTATGGGCCAGGTTTAGGCTGCAAATGGTAATGTTATTATTCACAAAGATATAAATGCCAGCGACTTACGTTCACGACCCACCCCACAGCCGGGGCACCCTCTCCAACAAACGTGAGGTGGGTGAACCAATCTCGCTCCTTCCTATTTGCCTCCTTGGCACGAGAGATTGCTTCGATACCGGCGTGGAGTGGTGTAAGGAGCCCCTGAAGGGCCTCGGGGTCGGGTTTTTGGCATAACCCAGCAAGACGAAGGAATGAACGCAGGTCTTCGTACTGCTTCTCCACAAGGGCAACCTGAATGTGCAGCCACATAAATCCAAGGAATCAGATCAGGCTGGATGAAATGTGAATACAATTTCAATAACCGGGGCACCCGCGAATGAACGCGTCAGCTCCACGAAGGGTTTAACCTGCCCCTCGATGACAAGTTCATCAAAAGCAACGACACTCTTGGGATCTTCCAATGATACTGTACTTGCGGGAGCAGGTTGCGGTTGAGGTGGTGGGGGTGGAGGTGGAGGCGGAGGTGCGCCCGCCAATAGGTTATCACTGCCTGAGCTTTCGAAGCCGGGAGGTTGAGGAGCGTTTACTGTGAGCCCCTGCGAGACAGCTATGTCCTCTATACGTAGGGTCGCCGCCTCCAGACTTATATCACCTCAACAATCCGCCGAGTTCGAGCAGTGTCCATGAGCTCACCGTTTGATGATCGTGGCCAGCGAGTAAAGTCCTCCCGACATTGTAGAATCGCGATGTGTAATCAGGGGGAATAGCAGAGTAGGTGGATGGTGGATGGCGGCTCAAGTGAAATGACTGGAATATTACAGTAAATTTCGGCAGCACCCGAATTCACCCAACCCCGGGACAGTGACAACGAGACCCGAATCCGAACGACCTGAACTTTGACGGAAATCACAGTGCATCTAGCAAGGCTCAGCAGGTGGCTTTATGAAGCCAACTCTACTCTACTGTTGGCATGTCGTCGTTCGTGTCTCTATCAAGTGCTTTCTTTTTGGCCTTCTTTCTCCGCCTTCGTTCCCTCTCGCGTTGCTTGGCTCTCGCCAACTCTCCCTTTGACAATCCAGGGTTCACAACCTTATCCAACTAACCATTTAGTATTAGATAGACTTCAGGTAGAGAAGGCGATGCTATACACGCCTTCTCAAGCAACCACTTCCTAGCGAAATAACGATTCAAGGCCAAGGAACGCGTTTCTTGGCATGAGACTCGAAGCCCGGTTGGTTTATGATGAAGTTGAACATTATTTTCAGTTTTGTTGATAGATTGACCCCCCTAGTACATGAAGTTACTACGCGGACGTGAGGAGCTGAACAAATTTACCGGTCCACTACCTAAGACGAATAAGCGCAGGCAAAGAATTATGGAGGGGGTTAATAACTCACCACGCACAAAAGACTCCACCAGATCTTCCTCCCGCAGCTCAGGAACCTTGCGCTCTTTATGTGCCTTCTTGAGCGCCGAGTAATTCCTGGGGGGGTGACCCGGGAGGGAGTCATGCGGAGCATGTTCTGGTGAACTGAAGTCAGCATGACGCTGATGAGCATGTCAAAGCAGGGGCTAAACAAACGTTGAGCTACCCCGCTTCCGCGCACTGCGACTGGACTCCATCAGAGGAGGGTTCTTAATAGTATCATTGGAGCCCAATTCCGTGTCTGGCGTAAATTTGAGCTCTGTTCAAAAACATCAATACGAGAGCAAGCATATTGATACTAGAAATACTCACTCCATACTTCATTCTGATCTTTCTCGGCGTCTCGTATCTTTATTCCTTGGACAATGTTTCTCCGAAGGACGAGAGCAACATCTTGTGCCAATTGTGTGTGTTCCTGATATGCTTCGGGGTCTGTCACAGACTGGGCATGAAGCGCATCCGACCTCATTTTCGAACGGAAAGCTAGAATAAATCATCAGGGCATATCCAGAAACCGGGAACGCATATACCAACCATAGAGAATGGGTTCGTCGCCTAGGATAATCAACATCATTGATTGCACATAATCCACGTAGAGGAGACAACCTACCAGAAAATGTAGTCGCAGAGGCCCGTAACAGATCACGGTACGCTGAGCGGGCGGCTGCTCGGAGGGCTGGAGATATGGGCATGCTTGTGAATGTTGGCGTTGTAAATCCGTAGACTTGCGGCCTGGTAGTGGCTATGATTGGTTGCATATCACGTGGTTGTCGTTCCGGACTCAAAATTTCAAACGACGGCCCAAATTCGAATTTCGAACGCGACGGCCATGCTTTTCCCCTTACTGTTTATCCTTCAGCGTTCATACATGATGTGACAGAAGCCGAAGGGGTTCTGACACACGAGAACAAATACCAGACGGGTTCACACAATCTGGATTCGTCCTCGAACTACATGTCGACGGTCGTCTTATATACTACGAGGATGATATGCTAGTCCGTATCCGTAAGTCCATCTATCATCGTTCATCAGATCTAATAATTCATAGGGGGTATCGGGCCAGTGTCCGAGTCACAGGCTCGGGCTGTCACATTCGCCCTCCATCGCGATACCGCAGATAGCGCGATGCCTAATCTCCTCACGTGCGGTTTCGTCCTCCATGGATTCCACGACCTCTACGACGCAGGATCCTCGCATCATGAATTCATCGTCATCTTCAGCCTTCTTCTCTGGTTTCGATGCAGCACTGCGCTGATATTCTCGCTCGCATTCGGATTGTCTTTGAAATTGTTCGCACTGGTATCCTAACACACTAGGCGTACCGGCCGCGCAGCCGTAAAATGCACTCGCGGATGGGAAGTTGTTAGGGAGGGTGAGGTGAAACGATGTGGGGTATGGTCGGCAAGGGGAAATCTCGGGCGTGGCCACTCCGTCGAGTGACGCTGCCATGCCATTTCCGGTATTCATTGGTGAGTTCTCATCGGTGTTGTTGTACTTGGGCGCTAAATATGCGATATTGGAAATAGTGGGATGATTTCGGTGCTGTGGGAGGTTGGAGTGGTAGTGCTGGTGTGTGAGATAGGATGGGTAATTCATGTCGCTACTGAACGATTCTGCCATCTGCACAGGTATTGATTCAAACCCGAGACCCGGATCGTTCGCCCCGCCAAGCCGGCAGGCATCAAGTTCGAGTTGCACGCACTGGTCGGCGACGGCGACGGATGCGTCTCGGGTCGCCTCGATAATCGCGGGTCCTCCAGCAGCCGCAATTCGGACATCATCTGTTGTATTGTTCATCGCGGAATAGCAGTATGTTGGCGAGGGTGGCGTCGTGGGAGGGGGGGAGCGACATTGCTGGGTGGTGGCCAGCAAGTCGCCTCGAGGTTCATACTCGGTCAATATCTTCAAATAGGTGTATCCCTTTTCTTCTGGTGAATACATTTTTTGGTATACGCCCTCAGAGGGATCTCCAAGCTCCGGGCTTCCGCCCTCATCTTCAAGTTCTGTGCCTCGCGCATTGTTGTCTCCCTGGTTGGTGTTTCTATGTACCATCTCGCCCTCCGTTTGTTCTCGGGGTCCCCGAAGGACAAACTCATCGCTCACGTACTGATTAGGTTCGAAACTTGTTCCAGGTTGCCCCTTCACGGACGTGTCGGTTGCACGCATTTTACCATCTCCGCGTGCGCTTGCATGCGCCTCCGCAGAGTACTCCGCCTCAACCTTTGAGCGATTCCCCAATTCTCGTGGCTCAACTTCATTGATCCAAGGTATCATAATCTCGGCGCCCTCCTCCTCGAGGCGCCACTCATCTCCACCTTCAGCAAAACTCACACACCCAAGTGTGAGTGTCGTCTCCGCAAGGTATTCCTCACTCTCCGTTCCATCGAAGTCGATATCCATACTGAAGCTACTCATTTCAGGCGGTTTCTTACCCTTGGGTTGACTCGTGCCGCTCCTGTCTGGGCAGTTGCGCGATATATGGCCCGTTGCCCTGCAGCGGAAGCATTTCCCAGCTGCAAAGAGCTCGGCGCGCTCCTTCTCCCCTAGTTGTGCGGCATGTGCCATGACCGGCAATGGCCTTCGTGGGTATCCACCCCTTTCAGTTCTGGTTCCAATTCTTTGCTCACTATGCACAGAGCTCGAGTCACTTGATCCACCCGATGAAGCCCAACTCGAATCTGTCTCGGATTCGTCTCGCTCCCACTCGCTTGAGGTCGATGGATCATCCTGATCACCCCTAAAGCGGGTACGTGATCGCTGGTAGCTTTCCTCTGAATCATCGTATGAGCGCTCAGGCGCGGTTCGTCGGGGGTCCTTATGGCTCCACGTCGACGTCCTATCCCGCCGGGAGGATTCTCCTTCCCGTCGATGGCTGGATCGTCGTTGTCGGTGCGACCGTTGGCCTCCTGATCGAATCGTGTCTCGTTCATCATGTCTGTCGTTTGAGCGCTGGTCCATTACTCCTTCTGCGATCTCAATGATCTGAGCCCGCTCGGCGATGGATGACCACGTCGAAATCTCTGGATTTAGGCCGTCTCGCCATAGCCCACGCTGAATGCTCGCGCGTAGTCCGTTCCAGAGTTTCACGATCTTCTCGCGTTCGTCGGTACTCCCAATCATATTGTGCAGTTCTTCCAACTCGTAGATATATTCAGATACTGTTTTATCGTTCTGGAAGCATCGTCGAAGTTTTTCACGTTGCTGTAGACGGTAATTAATTGGAAAGCAATAATTAAACAGCTCTTCAAAGAAGTGGGTCAGCCTCCAGTGTTCATTATTCATTGATACTTTTTGTGTATAAAAGTCGTATGCTTTATCCGTCAAGTGATGCGACAACACAAAGACCTTTCGGTACGATTCAACACGTCCATCCCGCAGGTATGCAGACCCTTCAGTCACGAAGCGATGGAACGCACGTGCGTCCGCCACCCCATCGTAATCCTTGGGCGGTATGGGCTTTAGCGTTGATTGACGTGAGTGCTTGGACCCGTGACGATCCTTCTTTTTCGTTGGGCGCTGACACCGCTTTCCCCTTTGGGGGGAGGTATCATCCGAGCTAGACTCAGAAGGATCCGAACCACTTTCTTCAGCGAACTTGTTGCTATCTCCCGACGATTCGGAATCAATCGGGGACATGGTGGGTTCGCTGGATTCACTCGGCGTCGAACTCGAGGACCAGCTCGAAGATGGAGAGCTGCTACCACCACGTCTGCGGTGCTTACGCCTGCGAGTGCTGCGCAATGCGGTCCCCAAATAGCTCTTCGCGAGGATCTGACTGACCGATCTCAGCTCGGGGTTGCTATGCTTCCCTTTATCTCGTTTGGGCACAGCGGCCTTTCCCCGGGCGAGGTTATCAACCCTCTTTCTCATAGAAACCGACAAGGGAGCGATCCCAGCTGAAATGTGGGACGGCCCTTCACCATCTATGTTCGTCGTCGGACAATGGGGTTTCTGCTTATCGCGACGCCTTTGGCGTGGCTTTTTCTTTGTTTCTAACCCAGATACCTCTGGGTTATCCCTTTCATGTTTGAAATCGTTCCATTGTTCGAGAGCGCGTCTTTGGCTCTCAGGATTCAACTCGTCGCCCGAGATGTTTTTCAAGGCTCCCCACTCACGGGGATCTCTTTCTTTTCCCTTAGTTCGGGACGGGCCTTCGCCCTCAGGATTAGCTGGGGAGACTGGGCGTGCGTTCGCCCTCTCAAACCGCAGCTTGATGCGTTCATTCTGTGCCTGCGTGCGGGTTTTCTCGGCAACGCGTATCGTCTTCCCTTGTTCACGGGGCATCGTCTTATTATTAGATGGCTTATAGGGTACATAATCCCTATTACTCAAGGAGTCCAAACTCCTTATCCTCCTTGGCTGGACCACTGTCCAACCGGCATCACGCTCTGACAACGCATCCAATTCCGATCCTCGACCTCGATACGCCGCTTCAAGAGTAGGCGGAACAGACGCGATCGGCGGTGCCGCAGATGACCTATCTGGGGCAACGTAAACGGACGGTGCCGTCTCCCTCTCCAATGGAGTCGGGGGCCTCGAGGCGACCACATCGCTATAGTGACGTGGTGGGCCATCGGATAATGCTGGAACAAGTTCCGCAATTAATCTTCGTCGCCACCCGACTACGGTTGCAAGTCGTCGTCGAGGGCTTATTTAGAGTCTGGGTATTGTTGGTAAACATTATATATTTTCGGGGTTTTATAAAACAATTTTCGAGTGAAAGATAACTGAAAAGAAGTAAGTCAAAAGGTAATAGAAATAGGTGACCTTCATCAGGCAGATCTGAAAAAGATTTATAGGTCTACATAGGTGGGATAGCACAAATAGCTTGGTATACTGAAGGCCCTTTATGAAGTGCCTCATAGCACTTTTAGTGTAGTTTATAGTGCTACATAGCCACTGTAGTGCCCAGCCAGGTCTGTGTAGACTTGGCTGCAAAGTCCATAGTGCTTTGTAGCCCTCAGTCACATTTATGTAGCCTACACTTATATACACATAGCAGTATATGGTTCCTGTAGTCTTACAATGTTATGGTTGCACCAGGAGACAATGCAGTCACTCGAAACTTAGAGGAACACTAGCAAACATGAAAAAGCAACATTAAATTAGGTATATATTAGAGTATTGTCTCATCTGAATGACAGGGGCATCTAACAAGGAGCAAGCAGCGATCACCTACATCCACAATAGCGGCCTCGAAGATTAGTTGAGGAATCCTAAGAATATGCTTCATGGTCTTTGGGGGGGACCGGCATGGAGGGCGACCTAGATGTGCGAGCTTGGGCGAAAAGCGCCGTGGCAGCTGGAGAAACGACAAAATTGAATCCCGAATCCTAATTGCCTCAGTTGTATTGTGTTGGGGTCAACACCAGAGACGACCTAGTGTTGAATTAGCATTCGTCATCCATACTATCGCGAGAGACATACCATATGCGCGGCTGCCTGCGGCTGGATTGGGCACATTGTCGCCGCGATCGTCTACACACTCCCCCACAGCACAGCACTCCCCAATCTCGACGAGACGCACATTAAACCCGGAGTGGCTGTCGAACGATGTTGTTATCGGCTCGTTCTCAACCATAATTCCCAATCGGGAATGCCATCTG
>QGOG01004000.1:0-19065 GCA_003313185.1 Collybia sp. MG36 | reverse complement strand
CATTTCCAGCGGCCATAGGACGGCAGCCACATCCTACAAAATCACGATCACCCGAGATCTCTTGACCCGGAGAATGCCACTGTTGTCCACTGATTCATTCCACGTGTCCCCGAGGCGGCGAGGTATCACTCAAGGAGTCTGATTCCTTTGGATTGTCCTCCAGTGCTTTGAAGCGTTCAGGCGATTTGTGCATGTCTCTCATGTTGGTATCTCGTGTTCGCAGCCAGCTGAATTAGTTTTATACAGGGTGTCACCCTACCTTGAGCTTATGCACACGCTGAGTGGTTGATAGTATACCCTCCACCGAGCTCGAGTCAGCTGGCCGTGTTTCTTGCATCTCTTGTGCTTGTATCTCTTATTACCTTTCTTATATCGTTACCTTCTTACTTTCTACCAATGCTCAAGTTCCTGTAACACGTTTTGAATGGTTTTACGGGTGCTGCTGAGATGTACCTGCAAGAGCTGATCTGGCAATGGAGAATTCAGAATTCTCTTCCAGAACCTCTTGTCATTTGACAATCTGAGAAAGTGAAAGTTCACCATCCCATTTTCGACTTCAAGTTGCGCTGCAGGTAACACCTGCGGCCTGCGGTGCTATGTCTCAGCGCGTCTCTTCCGAGTCATATGTGGCACCAGAGTGTATGCCAGACCAGATATTGGTATAGTTAAATTCCCCGATAGGCGAATGGGGTGGGCAAGAAACAAGCAGAAGTTGTAGAAATAATAATATTGTAAAACGTGGTCAATTGCTTCGAGCTTGGCTAACCACTTGGCATAAAACCAAGGGTTTCCTGCATAAAACTATTTCAGCTAGAACATGCGACACCAACATACCCAAATCGCCTGAATGCTTCAAAGCACTGGAGGACATGGAATCATACTCCCTACCTCACCACCTCAGGGACACGTGGAATGAATCAGTGGACAACAGTGGCATTCTCCGGGCAAAGCCATCAAGAGATCTGGGGTGGTCGTGATTTTGTAGAATATGGCTGCCGTCCCATCCATTGTAATCACTGGAAATGTTTGAGACTCGAGAGGGGGCAGACATCCTTTCTTGCGAATCCTATTGTTTTGACGAGACGTCGCAATGCAATCAGTTGTGACTCCAGGCCTCGCCCTGGGGGCAACCGACACCTTTTCAAAAACCAACCCAAGTGATATCCTTCTCTTATACACCTTCAAGAGAACTTGAATTCACGGGATCTGCCTTGCGGTACTATGTTGACCCGCCCCGACGCGCGCGGTTGAGTTACGGCTACGAACGCTGGGTCCAGAGGATCGAGGAACGCGCGAGAATTGATCTGCGCGGGGTATCCGTCGCTACCTCGTCACGATTCAGAACCTGAGCCGCGGACCTGATCTTCTTGGACAAGTAAAATGGATTCAAAGGGTGGCGTTCGATCGCGGTGACATCAGCTGCCGCACATGTAGAACGGCATATCTTTACGGATGTACATGATTCGAGCATCGACATCGTAGTCGAGTATGCTGAGCAAGAAGGCCGCAAAATCCTTGACCGACGAGTCTCGGTTCGGGGGCAGTCTCATATTGTCTTCGGGGTAGCCGGAGAAATGTCATTCTATTTTGGAGGGCTGGTCGCCTTTGGGTGTAGTTCTTGAGGAGGAATCCTGTAGGGCGATTTGAATATTGAAAGCTCCCAAATCACTTGGGGTCCAGTCGCTCCCGGACTTTAGAGAACGAGTACGAGTGGCCATCGCGGTGGGTGATCAACCTTTCATATTCTAATGTCAATCTTAAATCTCGGCTATCCCTACTTTTACTACCACCAAACTCTGCCGTCCCAAACTGACAGGTAGACGCTGTAGGGTCAACCAGGCTGACCGCCACATTTCCGGCGTTGCAAATTCACAAAAAAATATACCATATGCCTCCATGGCGGAGTGCGACCTAGAACGCTGTCAGTACGACCATCAGATCATCAGAGCAATGGGTCAAGTTGAAGGCCGTGGAAAGGGAAATCGGCCTATGTACCATTACATTGCGGCCTTGCGACATCCTGTCAAAGGAATGATGGACCAAAACATTACATCACACAGCCGTGGTCTCCTCTCCAGAGTCCGAGATATAAAGTAGGATGCATTGTGTCTTGGCGCTGCACGACGTCCTACTAGTACCTCCCCATACGAATTGCCTAGCAAAAGACGAATGAGTGGCCTATTTCCAAACCCCCAGGCTCGTTCAGGACAGAACTTTTGGCCGCCCCCGTTGGATGGCTCCTTGACTATTCCCGAGATTTACGACTTCAACCTCAATAAAAATGGAGCCCATCCACTCTTCGTGTACGATATACCCGATGGTGTGCGGACCATATCCTGGGGCAAGGCTGGGCGGGCAATTCACAATGCCGCCAGGGCGGTATCCCGTGCCATCCCCGCTACAGATGGATCCAAAGTGCCCGTCGTGGCCATCCTCGCAATTACAGGTAAGCAGGATCGCTACAGGCACATTTTACGTTCGATAAGCATATTCGCAGACCAATTCTCGTACTTTGCGCTCACGGCTGGCATCATGCGTGCTGGGTATCTTGCCTTCCCCATTTCGCCCCGCAACTCGGACGTGGGTGTGGCGAATTTGCTCCAGAAAACAGGCGTGCGGGACGTATTCGTGAGCCAAGACCAGGCGATGCAAAAGCTTTTTTTTGCTGCCCAGGAGAGGGTTGCGACGGGAGATACCCCCTTCTCGATTAATGTCCTTCCAGCTCCCTCATTCGAAGAGCTCTACAATCTTTCAGATCCTGAGCAGGAATTGCTTCCGCCTATGCCGAAACGTGACGCCCTTGACGCTGCCCTCATTCTTCATTCATCTGGTGTGTCTGGCCTTCCATATATTTCTTTGAATACCAAGTCATTTTGAAGGCTCAACATCCTTCCCTAAGCCTATTGTGCTTTCCCACCGTAATCTTCTCCAGTGGGGAAGCCAGCCTTGTATGATCTTCTCCCAAATCCCTTCGTATTACCTGATGTGACAACTCTCAGATTTTGGAGAAGTAGATCTTTGCGGCCGCATACTTTCGAATCATGCACTACCTTTCTTCCGTATGCGCGTCATTGTTCCTCTTCATTTTTCTGAATTAATTTCCCTGTTTAGACGCCATGGGTGTTGTCTCCTTGTGCTGGGCTGTAGGTGGTATGCGTTGCATTCCATACCTCTACTCATGTGTGTTATAGTCCACAACCGGCCTCACTTTATCAAATTTTGCTCCCAGCAATCCCCCCACCGTCTCCACCCCAGACCGTGTTTACGCCAGTGCAATCAATGCCACGAGCAAACTGATTTTTTGCGTACCCACTTACTTGGAGGCAAGTATTACTACAATTCAAAACTGATGTGTTGATCCAACCCTCACTAGGAATGGTCTCAAGACCCAGCCCGTATCGCCGAGCTCCAGAAGTTCGATGCTGTTGTAAGTTGTGGCTCGCAAGTTTGGCGCGTCAGGCTAACAGTAGGCTTCAGCTCTTTGGTGGAGCACCAATACAAAGGGCAGTAGGTGACGCATTGCGTGCCCAGGGTGTCAAATTATTCCCCTTCTACGGAGCGTGCGTTATTTAGTTATTTCGCCCAACATGACCTCATTCCCTTCGAGCACTGAAATCGGGGGTACCTCGAAGTTCCTCCCAAGTAAATCCTATGTTTATTTCATTCCTAATCTTGTTGATATTTTCAAGAGGAACCGCCCACCGAGGGCTGGGAATACTTCTCAGTAATATATCCTACTTTGTGACCGCGGCTTGTTTTCTTAACAGGACACATAGATATCTGGACACGCGAACGCCGTCCTTGTAGATCAGGACGACGAGGAAATTTCGCGAATTGTTTTCCCGGTGCGCATAGTTGTTGAGAATGGATGCTGGCGTTGACCCCATCTATATCAGAATTCGGCCTCACACTCTCCTGCAGTCTTTAATACGAAGGTCGGCGACCTGGATGCGTATGATACAAATGATCTCATCATACGCCATCCAACCAACCCGAATTTGTGGAAGATTTTTGGCCGGTATTGCTATTCTCCAACCCCTTTGACCATGACCTTGACGGATTGCGATAGGTCGGATGATCAGATCATGCATTCTACTGGGGAAAAGGTTTATTCGATTTACTATCAACTCCTCAAGCTTACAATATTCTGGGCTAGACCAATCCTGTACCGATGGGTGTGTTCCTTCGAATTGTATGGTTATCAGCATCATATAACTATAACCTAGAAACTATCATTAACCGCCATCCCATGGTTGCCAGCTCCCTTGTCTTTGGCCGGGGGCGCTTCCAAGCTGGGGTTCTCATCGAGCCCAAACCCGAATACGCATTTGATTCGTCCAATCTCAACAAACTAGCATTGTTCAGGAATAATGTTTGGTCGGTCCCACTGCCCGACACCTAGGTTGTTCATTCACTCCTAGACTTAGGTCGAGTGTTGAGGAAGCAAACCATTTCGCCCCATCTCACAGTCGCATATTCAAAGAAGTTCTTTACCCTGTGCCCTTATATCTGTGCCCATGCTGACAGCCTCTAGATCATTTTATGCACGCACCCTTACAAGCCATTTCAAATGACACCCAAAGGGACGCCCAAGCGACAGTCCATTCTCAATGATTATGCACAGGAAATCGACAACGGATATATCGCCATTGAGGAATCGTCCCAAATCGATGTCTTACTTCCCAAACACTTGGGTATGCAAGAAAGCTTGGATTTTGTTCGAGGAATAGTCCACAAGATAATGACCGCCTCCCTGAGAGATAACGAAGATCTTTTCCAAAACGGGTGCGACAGGTGAATAGTTCATCCATCGTTTCCCTCTTATGTTGCTTACTTCATGTCCGCTCCTAGCTTGCAGGCGACATGGATAAGAAACATCATTATTCGTGCGTTGCGTGAAAGCCCTGATTTCAAGATATCCACCCACAAGCTACCGATCAATTTTGTTTACACAAACCCCACCATCCAGCGACTAGGCGACTTTATCTCTCAAATAACCAAACAAGGCGGGTCCAAAGAGGACGCCACCGCGGGCACGGTTGTCGAGATGAATGCTCTGGTCAAAAAATACAGCACAAATTTCCCCCGGCACCGGCCAAGTGGGTCACAGCCGAGCGGGGAGGTGGTTCTCCTGACTGGAAGCACCGGCGGGCTTGGCTCCTACGTTCTGGAGGGGTTACTACTAGACCCCCGCGTTACGCGCATATACGCGTTCAACCGGAGTGATAAGACTGGGCGCACCGTCCAGAATAGACAACAGGCTGGGTTCTCGGACCGCGGGATTGATGTTTTACTTCTGAGTTCCCCCAAGCTCGTATTCTTGGAGGGCGACACAAGCCGGGCCAATTTCGGGGTGGATAACACCATATATGAAACTTTGAGAGAGTGTGTGACCCACATCATGCACACGGGTAAGCATACCCCACCTCATACTGTCTGTCGTGTCAAACAATTTGAACAGCGTGGCGTGTTGATTTCAATGTCGCGATATCCTCCATGGAACCTCTGATCGCGGGCACTCGGCGATTGGTCGATTTTGCTCTTTCCTCTCCCCATCCGCACCCTCCAAAGATTGTATTCACGAGCTCCATCGGTGTCGTTCGAAGTGGGTTCGAAATATACCGACCTGGACATGTAATATTAACATTTGTTTGCTAGATTGGACTGAGGGTGCCGCACCAGAGAGAGAGTTCCCTGATGCCGCCGTTGCTGTGGGCTCGGGGTACCCGGAATCCAAGTGGGTGGCTGAACGGGTGCTCACCCTTGCTGCGGAGCGGACCTCTCTTTCGCCTGTTATTGTCCGCATCGGCCAGCTGAGTGGCGGTCGCAACGGGAGTTGGAATCCCGACGAGTGGGTCCCCAGCATCGTCAGGTCTGGACAAACCCTAAAATGCCTGCCTCGTGCGGATGGGGTGAGTATTTTGTTACAGAAAAATCTGCACTCATCCATATTATGTCAGTATACTTCCTGGGTCCCTGTAAATATTGCTGCAGATGCCCTCCTGGAAATGCGGTACTGCAGCGACAGATTCTTGCACTTGGTCCACCCCAATCCTGTGTCTTGGTCCTCCCTCTTCGAATCAATCTCAGATCTAATGGGGATTCCCTTGGTACCCTATCCTGAATGGCTCTCCACTCTCGAAGTTACCATGCAGCAAACGGGATCAAACGAGGGAGTAGCCACCAACCCGGCACTGCGTTTACTCGATTTCTACCAATCTGCGAACAAGCCGCTTCCCTCAGATGACGCGGAAGCTTTCGGCTTCCCGAGACTCTCCACAGCCATTGCCCTGGGTGCGATACTTTCACTTCAACCAGCCAAACTCCATCGTCTAGGACGGGGGGATGTGGAGAAATGGCTCTCGTATTGGAAGTCATTAGGT
Source organism: Collybia sp. MG36 (assembly GCA_003313185.1). NCBI lineage: Eukaryota > Fungi > Basidiomycota > Agaricomycetes > Agaricales > Clitocybaceae > Collybia > Collybia sp. MG36. The sequence goes on along the minus strand of QGOG01004000.1, from coordinate 12,682 downwards.
CTTATAAAAGAAACATCATCCATTGTCAAAGGTACTCCGGGTATTCCTTTTATATCATGAAAGTCCGCCTGTGCACACTAATCCTGGGCTCTGATGCGCGTGTCAATAAATATATGGTTGTTAATTCTCCATTATCGTTTTGGATGTGGTATCGCATGGCCGGGGTATCGGGGGAAAACCAGCTACCAGTTGTTGAGAAGGGTTTGTGCACATTCCTTGAGAGAAGGTTAGTGTGGCATATCGTTGAACACGAGCACACCTTACCTTCAAACGACTGAGGTTATGCACCAAAGCAACATTGACAATGGTGCGCAGTTTACGGCGAATGTCTGCTTTGCTGAGGGTAAATTGGTATGATCCAGAACAGTGGCAATATCGGGACACCGTATCAGATTGAATTTGTTGGCATCTTGAACATCGTAGGTCCTGTTGAGCAAATGTACGTTCCAGGTTAAGAACGACCTCCATCAGGGCGAATTCGATAGTCAGCCGGTCGTATTCGCCGCCGCAATTTGAACATAACCATTTCGGGGAAACCTCCAAATTATTAGGCAGAAGCTCCGGGTCTCTGCAGAAATCAAATTCTCTCAAAACGTCACAATGGCGACAAGGAACGCTTGATAACTTGAGGGGTTCACAAGGGTTTTGGAATACGGCGTCTTGGGAGAACTCGCGAACATTGATGAGTTCCAGGAGGTTCCGCTTTAGGAGTCCGATTTCAACTTGATAATCTTTGGCTAGTACGAACGTCGCACAGATGAATTTGCTGAGCTCTAGGACTGGGTGAGTGAGGTGGAGATGAGAACCAGGAAGCACAGGAAATTCGAATGTTCCTTCCAATTCATCGTTCACCACCGCCTCATGATGTCTCTCCTGAGCGTTTGCCACTAGCTTGAGTAATTTCCGAGTCAGCCGTCGCGTGATGAATTCAATGGTTGCATCCACTTCCTTCGTCTTGCCTGCGTCGCGCTGTGTCGCGTCCGGGGCACCATTCTGGAGTATGCGCAATGGAACCCGGGTTTCTTCGTTGCTCTTCTGTCGAATGCGAAAGAGCTCCACGATAAAATATTGCACCGCTGCCCTAAAGTCAGGCTGAAAAGCAGGGGGCAGGAACCGCTCTATGTTCCATCGCATTTCCATTGCAATCTCTTCGGAGGACTGGATTGCTAACGGATCTTCACACACTACACCACCCAAATTGGCCTGATCCATAAACATCAGAAAATCGTAAAATCTTTCGGTGTTCAAGTAAATGTGCTGGAAAAGTTCATGGGAGGTGACGGCGGTGGTAATATATGTGGCGTATGCATGCGCTGTCCCTGGGGGTTTTGAAGTAGCTAATAAAATCCGGCCAAAATCAGCATAAATGACATGAGACCCGAGGCGTTTGAATTCGGCAAGAAGTTGGATGAATGTTTTCCTCATGAGTCCATGAACAAAGCGATGTATGCTTGGGTCGTACATCTGTGATCCGCTGGAGCTGATCCATCGCCAAAAGTGGTCGATTGCCAGTGTCGCGGGACTCTCGAAATTCCCCTGTATCTTGTCCAGAAGCCAGGTCTTGATCATAGATTTCAGGATGGAAAATGCTTGTGACGACATGCTGGACTCTCCAAGAGTAAGATCGCGTTGGGTTTCTGTTTTGTTGGAGTATTGGTCCAAAGTATGAGAGGTTGAATCGAAAGCGGTTGCCCCCCCGCTCCCTTCTAGCTCGTTGACCATGACTGAATGCAGCACAGAATTGACGGCTAAGTTGCGAACTATGACTTCCAAACACACATTAGCATAAACACCAGGTGATCCGAACTCGGTCTTGGGCAGCTCCTCCGATGGTCGTTTGTCGTTTTCAAAACCACCAAGGTCTGGCCGCTCCCCTGGGGACCACCACAGCACTATATCTTGTTGAATGAGGCGGCGTGCAAAATTGAGATCCGATACGACAATAGGCTGATCGCCTTCGACGTGTCCGATCGGTACGTCATAGTAATCAGCAAGTGATATAAGACGGTCCAACCAGGCGCCAAGCGATAAATAACGAACCAACATCTTGTGGGCAACATGTGATTGCCAAGGGAAAACGTCAAGAGTATGAGGGGTCTTCGCCTTCGACATAGACAGAACCGGAAATTTGGCAAGTTTTGGGACCAGCCGATCGAAGTACGCCTGATCCTTGCTTGATGAAATAACCACCGCGAATGACTTGTCTTCCAGTAGACCGAGTTCACGTGAAATTGCCTTCAGAGCTGTAATGTCATTGGAATGGTAGGTTGTCGTGAACTCCCTTGAATCTGGGTAAACCATAGATTGGCTATGGCCAGAGCTTTGGTGGCGTTTCTGAAGGATATCCGTGTAGAGCTCCTGAAGTCGGGCGATAGGCTGCCTGCGTGTGGCAGGATCAACAAGATGTAGCCTAACTGGCCCGCTGGGGAGGAAGACTGAGAAGACGTGTAGGGGCGCACTCGCCGAGCACGCATGATATAAAAATATGTACTTTCCCGACCTGCCACCATCAAGATATCTCTGACGGGAGGGACTAGCGATGCGATCAAGTTGGTCTAGGTCGAATCCGGTATGTTGAGCTCGACTGAGGGTCAATCCAGGGCCCTCGGCGATACAAGTTTTGCCCAGCTTGAGAACGCCTCGGATGGCGAGTGGCACCTGAAAGCCTGTAAGGGAGTAAGATGAAGGCGAGGGTCAACAACGCACCTGTTGCTCAAAAACCCCATCCACATTAGGGTCATTTGTGAGATCGATGAAATGTTCTTGAATGTCGTTGTACACATCTTCACGGACTACGATCTTATAAAGGTTGGAGCAAGGGAGATCCCGAGGCAGATTCCGCGTGACTTTGGTGCAGCTGTAATAATTTGGTTGAAATATATTGTCTTTTGGGATACGGAGGTGAATGTAAAATTCCCGCGGGATCCGTAGCGGAACAGAGACGAGTTCAGAATCAACTGAAAGCCAGAGTATAAAGCGCCCAGGGGTTTTGCTCGGCCGAATCTGGATGATATCCCAACGGTTGTTCGTGCGGGCCTTTACGCTTCGGAACATCGAAGGAACCATCGTGGTTGCTGAGCCTCCCCAACGAGCCTCTTGGCGCTGTTTCCAACGCGGTCGAATTGCCTTGATCCAAGCAGAATAATTCGCAGAGGGGTCGGGTAGTGGCATTGAATTGGGGTCCTCCTCCGGCTCTGGAGACGTTTTACGAGGGGGCCTCCGAGTGACAAATGTTAAGCGCGGTCGATCAGCCTTGCTGCCTTCGGCGTCCACGTCCTCGATGTCTCGAAGCTTGACTTTCGTTTCGTCGTCCTTGAGACCAAAGAAATCAGTGACTTTATTCTGCTTGAATTTATCCACAGCACCCGCAACACGCCGGTGGAGCCAATCTGGGTGACGAATGCGGGGAACCGGGTTGGAAACTTTTTGCATCGCTGCCGGGATGGTAATTAATTTCTGGATAACAGAACCTAACCGCTCGATGTAGTATTGCCAATCCAAGATAGAACGGAGGTCGAAGGTAGTCAGGCTACTGTCTTTGAGCCATTTTCGTAGATATGTCCTCTTGACGCTCTCTTCGGCAGAGAAAATCGCGACTGGCACGGCACGCTCTGTAACAGGGGCACCATTGGGCTTCTGTGAGATGATGAATTTACATGCCAGCCCTTTGTCTTTCACCATTTGATCACCAAGGAACTCAGCGAGGCGTTTCGCTGTGCTGATTGAGGTAGATTTTTGGGCCCCATATTCTGCTAGAGTCTTTGACATACTCCGATTCTCGGCGATCAAATCAACCAATTCATCGTCGCCGAGAGTGTCTGCGTGGCTGAAGAGCACATCCAACCATTGATCTGCAACCTGCGCTACGGCAGCATAACATTCTTGTGTTGTGGACCCTAGGAGGAACTTCTCGAATATCTGGGATTGGAAAATCTTGATGAGCTGTAACTCTCCCCGGCGTTTGACCTCGAACCCTTTCAATTCTGCAAGCGACCCATCGCTATTGAAAACCGCATATCGCTTCTTCAATAATTTATCCTCCTCCTTAGATGAGGGCAAGATCATAGCTTTATATGGTCCATCGAGCTCAAAAAAGATCGAGTTTTCGCTATGGATAACATATTCCCCAGTCTCTGGATCGAGGTCGTGGTATTGATGGTTGGTGAATTGTGCGTAGACCAGGTGGTTCAACATCGTACATGGGTAAGAGAACATGATGTCCTTCCCATTTTTCAGGTTGAACTTGAAATTTTCCGGGAACACACCGGGCAACATGCACCAAATTCCATCGGTATCCAATTCAAGGGGTCGGCCAATCTGTTCAACAAGCGCCCGGGCCATTTGGATTATAGTTGCACCGGTGAGGCAGGTGATACCTGCCATTTCCATGGAATGCCAGCGCGCACCCTTCCGCATGACGTAGCCGTAGAATGAATTGAGAATACACTTGTGCGCCAGCTGTAATGAATCGTAAAGCACGATCATCTTTTTGGCTTCGTCAATCTCTGCAATCGATCCGCTTGCGCCAACCACGGTATCCAGATTCTTCCTCCATGTTTTATGAAGCCCTTTGTACTCGTATCTCCTGTCTCTGAACCTACGTACCGTGTCGACATAGAAAGGATTTTCTCGCTGACACACAATCGCCTCTCGATTCTCCACCTTGGTATCCTTGGTTTTCTTGTAAACCTTCCGAGAGTAATCTCCCAGGCGCTTGTGTAATAGAGCTGTCTGCTCTGCCTCAGATAAATCTGAAAATCGGCGCTGTGGACCTCCAGGACGTTTTGGAGGGAACGTCTCTTGATTTAATGCATGTTTGATCATGTTGTACTCGTCCCGATGAGCTGGGAAGAATTCGCCCCTCCAGGCCCAATCCAGACGACGATCGCATGTTTTCCCTGGTCGATTATAGTCACAGACAGCGCAGACTGATTCATCCACCACGGAGTCCGGCTGTAAGCGGTTGGACAACATAATGTTCGGGTACATAGCAGCAACGTCCAAATGGTAGATCAGCGGGTTATCCGTCCGTTTTGGATTATCGCGTAGGAGCTCCAATGCAGATTGTATCGAAGCCTTCACTTCTTCATAGTTCGTCACCGCATCCAGGGACGATTTCGATTCCTCGGTGATGCAAAATGTTAAGGCAGCGTCGAGGTCGTCGATGAGTTTTTGAACGGCAGAGGGTACAATTTTGAATTCGGTAGGTATATCGCTGCGAAAGACACCAGCCTCAAGGGCCTCCACATGACCCCCGACGTAAGTCTCAGACGCTAGCAGATGGCCATCATACATGTTACCATGTGCTTCTTCGTGTCTGTTAGGCATGATAATTTGACCACGATAGGCTTCAGCCTAGGCGAGTTAGTCCACCAGCACACCAGCTTAAATATGGCATACCATGAGCAGGGTTTCACACAATGTACCACTTCCCTTTCGTAGCACTTCGTCCGGACACAGAGGAATAATGTTGCAGAGAGAAAAAATGAATGGGTGGACATATTTCATGTACAAGTAGTATGTGGCCACCGCATCTGAAACAGAGTATTGTGCGAGCACTTGTGGCTGCTCCATGGCATACCTAAACGCTTGTCAGAATTAATCGACATCCATACAAGCAGGCTTACGGTGTCATAAGCTCTGGGTCCAACTCGATAGGGTGATAGCCTAACTTTGCTGTTGTTACAGCCTTAAGACCTTGACTGCCTTGCGGGAGGTATGAGTCCCGTTTCACCCAGCGGAAGCAATCCATGTGAACACAGGTTTTGCTCTTGTACTCGTCTTCAGAATCTTTGGAAAATCCCGTTTCTACAAACATATCGATCCCGTTGACCTTTGAACGTGCGTCCAGAAACGGGAAATCGAAAAAATCGCCATTGAAAGTCGCAATTACGGTAGGCTTAACATCCTGAATATGAGAGAAGAAACGGTGGATTGTTGCTGCCTATGTGGACAATGTCAGGTATGAAGATGTTCCGCTTGCCATTAAATGATAATACCTCATCTTTCTCATTAAAGATTATAAATGGGCCTTCGTAGCCCTCTTTGGGAGTATACTCAAAATCTTCAATATCCTCGCTGACAATCTCCCTATTCGTAATCAAATAACCTTGACCATCAACCATGTATGATATCATCATGACTTGATCCACAGCTTGGTCTGGAAATTTGAGCGGCGCTTTGGTTGTCTCGATATCAAATGCCATAACCACGGGGTCCGCCCGCTTCACCCGGTCAGGAATAGGCGCGAATGTAGGTTGACCGGTGTTGAAAGTAACGGCGTACCAGAGCCCAACGCGAAGCTCATTGTCGATGGCAACTCGCAGGTAATAAGGTACATCATACTCGCGGATGTCGATGATAGCCTCCCGAGGATCTTTATCATGAGATCCCGGGCCCCGCGATTGAGATTCATCCTCCCAAGAACCTTCGATGCCAATATCCATGCTAGCCTGCATGGTAGCGGTAAGAACCTCTGCGTATGCATCAACTGCATCGCGTTTGGCACCATTCGCAAGGGCTAGGGGGGCAAGATCACGGCGGACAGCAAGAAGATCCGAAACATTGCGAAAACACAGGCGGAGGTATAGCCGTCGATGTCCCATGAGATGATTAGGCAGTTTGAGGTCTTCCTTGTATTCACGAATTATTTGACAGATAAGCCCTTCATATTTCTTGTTGAGCCATTCCTCAATGGTTGTCTCGGCCCCAGACTTTGTATAACGCATCAAACGTGATTAAAAATAGGAAATGTTATGGCCTACCTTGCATGCGATATAGAAATATGGCTCATATTGGAATGTGCATTTGAACATGGATCCGTCATCTTGAATAAAAAAGAAATCCACCGCCGCCTTCCCGGAAGGCCACTCTGGATCTTTCACCAACGTCTATGATATCATTAGAATGAAAAGAGGTCAATTGAGTAACCTCCTCACTGGGTGCATATTGATTAACCAGCCTTCCTTCTTCCCCTGTTGAATCCTGGCGAAACCGAGTTTCTCATCCACTTCATCATTCAGCGAAACCCGCTCAAATCTCTCCGCAAGTTGTGTCCCGTCGTCTTCGCGCTGGGGGACAGGCCCATTGGCTTTTGAGTCATCTCGGCCCCGACCCCGACCACGGCCACGCCAGGAGCCCCCACCACGATAACCTGAACGAAAGGAACCACGACCCTGTCCTCGAGAGGATGAAAGCCCAAAAACACCCCGACCCCTTGCCATCTGGCTGTTGAGCTACCAAAAGTGAGTTGTGGCCTTGGGGGCTGTTTCTACACCAAGTGGAGGGTGGGGGGAGGGTTTAGCTGACGTGACCGCGTCTTGTGATTGTGACAAACCGTGTTCCGAGTCCACCAGGCTTCCGGACCAGCCGGACTCCTCTATGATCCTGTCCTCCAGGCTCCCAGGCAGGCCATGGGCCATGACTTGTAGCGCGAGCGCGAATGGTAAATGAGCCGGGTGTTAGTGACGCGTCATCTACTCCGACGCAGTTCGAACGCTGGCACATCGGACAGTCCCCATTTATGTCCGGGGGTTGTTTGGACCCGAGTTCATTCATTCCTTGTTTTTTTGATCACTTTCACTTCCTGCGATAGCACAAATCTAACAATAGTAAAACAAATAGCTGACAGGAAGAAAACCAACACATCCTGATGAAGCAGGATGTGCATATAAATCGAGGGGCACTCATATTGGTTTGACTGTCACTGGACTGATTACCATCCCAACTGTTGACCGGTCAACACCTGATCTCGACCAACCGTCGCGTTTTCTTCCAATCTACTAACCGTCGTTCATATTCTTTTTCGTTCTGTTCCCATCCGGAATATCGTGGAACAAGTCAAGTCAAAGACATCCCATCCGCCCAGCGGTATATTATTATTTTTATGTTGGTGTATAAGTTGATTGTTCAGTGTTCTTCGATACCATCAAATTTCAGCTCGTTCTCCCATCTCAATCACACTTATCTTCACGTTTGTGTAAAGTCGAAAGCGCTGCATAGGTCAATCCCACGGGGTGATGTCTTCGATTTCGACCTATCCTATACATACAGTGTGCCCCGCTTCATGGCTGCTAGATGTCGTACAATCCCAAAGAGAACTGCTCCCACGAGGACGACGGACTAAGAGAAAGCCACACCTGAATGAGGGCATGATAGTAGCGGAGAAAAGACAGACGTACACCAGCACAACTAACAGGCCGGACCCAAATAAATCTCCGAGTTAGAAGGGCTCCTTGGGCAGGTGCAGAAACTAGGGAGCCAATGCTCGCCAGTCCCAGGACCAAACCCGTTCTGACGCTGTAGCATATGGGTAAGGGACTATAATAGGCCTTGGAGAAATGTATGTACCCTACTTCACTCGGTCTTGACGAGACGAGATTTGCAACCCCAGCAAACGAAAGTGATAACCCTAGCGGAGGTGAGATGGTATTGGAATGGCATTTCTGCTACCTTACATGCACCGGAGAAAATACCATATAGGACGGAGACCGCCACAAGGGTGGTGGCATTATGCCTACGTTCCCCCATTTAGCGCCCCGACGATTCGCGTGTAGAAACGGTTGACTCACACTCCTAAAATGGCCCAGATGGTTGCCCCCGTAAGCACTGTACATGGGACCTGCAGGTTCCACGGTCCGTAGATGTCAGCGAGGACATTGCCAAGGATCCGCCCAATAAAGCTCGAGGCATTGAGTATGGAGAGCTGGAATGCGTTGAGGGTATGGGTCAAGATTCTACACGTAGGGGCTCACGGAATAAAATGCAAAATTATCATCAATGTGGTGTTCGACTGCATAAAGTTGTAGATAGACAACTATTGCGAAATCCATCAGTGAGAACGTGGATCGAAAGACTCGATACGAACCAGGGAAGAAGAAACCAAAAAACGTCACTAATGCCCTGCCACAGATCGGTTAGTTCAGCGGGAACTTGGTGTGTGATTCGGTTTTACCCTAGAAGAGTGAAATTATACGCTGGATCCTTGAAGAATGCGCGAACATCTGGGAGCGGTGAAGGTATTATGTGTCTTGGCATTTTTATGAGGCAATTTCCCGCGAATATGCAGGCCGAAACGATGTACGCCGTAGCACGCACGGCTTCACCAAAGCCCTTGATGGGAATGAGGTGACTGGAAGAATTTCTCAGTTATGGGCGATTTTCGGGGAGCTATCCAGCTCACTTCAACACTGCAAATATTATCAGAGATGATCATTCCGATTGATAACACTCTCACTGATGGGAAATACAAGTGCGCCGGCGGCGCTACCGCTCAAGACGATACCGGAAGCAAGGGCTTGGTGCTTTTTGAAATAATGCACAGTGACAGTCGTCGCAGGCACGAACACGAGGCCAACGCCCAACCCCATTCCGAGGCCCTGGCTAAGTAAAACCTGCCGGGGAAGTGTTTCCATGACCATTATAGTAGAACATCACTCCAATGTTATCGAACCTGATAAAAGTGGTCCCGCTCCGCGACCGAAAGCATGAAAAGCCTATGGGTTATCATTTGTTTTCTCCATGAGTCGAATTTTTACGAAACAGGACCTACGAAAATGTAAAGATGGCAGAGCCAGATGCCACAGTGGAACGGAGATACCCAGCGTCAAATAGCTTCCCCGAGACGAGCCCCATTGCGAACGGCATCATCAATTGAAAACTCCCAACCCACCTAAACGTCTCTTGATCAGACAGCAAGTTTACAAAGAAAAGTGGGCACTAACGCGATGCTACTTGGGCTGTGACTCGTTAAAAATACCCGAGTGTAATAATCTACAGGCAAGTTAGGCTAGGCGGACTGGTTTGCGACGCCGCAACGGACTTTCCTTGATAAATCCCAAAGGAATAAAGGTATCTATGCTAACGGTGAATAGCAGATACATAGTGTTGGGAACGAGAAATTACCCGAATGTGCTAAAAAGAAGCAGCCATCTCGAAACAAAAACAAAATTCAATGGGAAACGATATTTCAAGAGGAAAAGACACATACGCCCCAGCCACTGACATCCATCCACGAAGTCCACCATCCTCAGCATTCACATTTTCTGAGGCGGTAAATATTGTAATCTTCCTTGATTCAATGGATCCTGATGACTGAGGTGTCGGATTTGACATATTCGCGGGGGGGCTTGGGAGGGCATTGGGGGGCCAGTGAGGAGGTCATGTTATAGCATCGTCGAGTGCATCTTGATGGTAATCGATCCTCCCGCTGGCAGGTCAAACTTTCCTGTTCGTCCGCGCATCCCGAGCATATTCATCCGCAAATTGAAATGACCGGAGGCGAGGCTACATGTACGTCAAGTACACTGGTCATCGATCAAAGACGTTGTCCGATTTGTGTTGATGGATTGGAGTGCTGCGTCGTGCAGAAGAACCGGTGGGTCCGGATGCCGGGGCTCAGAGGTCGGATAGATTGAGGCATCAAATTGCCATTTGGACGCTGACATCGGGATCTCCGGTAACTGCAGGCTTGCCTTCCAATTGCAAGCAGCACTAGCTTGACATTACAAGATTATCGGAAGGAGGCAGACCGGCACCATCTAAAATACCCTCATGAGTCATGACTCGGATAGCAATCTTTTCACCTCTTCGCTTCGCGCCTGTTCACAGGAACGACGTTGATGCTCAGCCAGCTACGATTGAGTGAACCATGACAAGCTCAAGTTTCTCTCAGGACGCGGGGCGAGCAGATCTAAATATGCATGTGATCATCAAGGAATCACCAAAGTTTTGAAATGACGCAGGTAATCTATTGTTAGGTCTAACGAAATTGAGAGCACAAAGCCTCAAGCGTTTTTGTATGACCTGCGCTGCACAATGTATAGGCGCTGGGCAGGAGGAATGGTTTGGGCGACCGACAGTTCCACGCCCCCATCTAGAATACCTATTCGCATCATCGAAAGGAGCTATGGACTCTATCAGTGACGACCCTTGCTATCGAAATGAACAGTCATCGTACATTATGGGCTGCATTCGAATGAACATATACGCCGCCAAAGAAGGAGGCAGTCATGTCCGAACCGCTACTTTTTGCGAGGATTTCCCGCCCCCCGGGGTGCTGGTCGCTAAAGAGCGATACATCATGGATGAACCCAGACACTAGTATCAAAACCCGATGCGTTGACTCTTTTTGGACTACTCAAAGTTAGTGGCTCTTTGCGTGAGGGCCCAATCAATCTCACATGTGTCCCAACTAACAATTGGCAGCTCTTCGGGAGGAGTGGGCCAGTCTAGGGCGTTCTGCACTTGCTGGAGTTGTTTGAGTTTCATTGACAACGCTCCTTTTTCAATCTCGTTTTTCGAAAAGACTCGAAGTTGGGTCGCTAAACCAAGAATCTTGCATAGAGCAATGAACCATTTAGTTGGATCGTATTGGTACCACAAGAATGCATTCCGATAATCCATCGGAAATTGGTGGTGGAAGTTATGATACCCTTCTCCCATTGTAAGGATCGCAGATAATAGATGATCGCGGGGTGTAAGCTCGTCGTCATATGAAGCCGACCCAAGATAGTGCGCGATGGAGTTGATGCAGAACGTACTCTGAAAATCAAGATTAACCGAGAGATAATAATTAACGGGAAGCCGAAGATGGACACTGACATGGTGTGCTATTGTTAAGCGCAGGGCTGCCGAAAAGCAAAGACCACCCATCCAGTCGTTCCATAAAATCCCCGGGGTCGCCGTTGGAAGTAAGTACCCGAAAATAACAAGCAGGTAAAAGTACCATTGGTGTTGCCACTGGATGAGGGCATCGTGTTTTAGATCAGAAATATCCACACTGCCCGAGCGCAGGCTTGTTGTGAATATCATCCAGCCAATATGAGTCCACAATAAACCCCGTTTAGCATTGTATGGGTCAAGGTTGGTGTCCGTGTGGCGGTGGTGTGAGCGGTGAGCCCGGGCCCACCAAAGACAGGACCCCTGAACCGCGCTTGTGCCTCCAAAAAGTAAAAAATACTGCAGAGTACCTGATGCATTATACGACCTGTGGGACCATAATCGATGGTACCCTTGGTTCAAAATTTCACTGGATCCACACAGACGAGCAACCAAAAGCACTTACCCGCAGTGATCCCTATCAATTCATGATACATCAATCGAACGACGACAACAAGAAGCTATAAAGCTCTCACCTAGCATCGAAAAGACATAGTATGCTATAGAGAAAGCAACGGTTCCCCTCCGATACGGGATATATATTAGGCCATAGCATGCAACAGCCGGGGTGAACGTGAGGATACACAAGTTGAACCATCGAACGCCTGTTGTGGGCGGAAACCTGCTAAACAGTCGGGCCCCCATAAAATCTGTTGGCCTCAAGGGAAGTGGAAAGAAAATGACTCGGCATCCAAGAAGAAAAGCCGAACGGATCCCACGCTGGGGTAGCGGGCGAGCGGATTTAAAACTCATGTCCTTGGTAGATCCCGTAAGATTACTACGGCACCATGTACGAGGCCTCGGCCGCAATTGGAACGGCGGCGCCCGTTCCCGTACCCCAAGATAGCCCAGACAACGAGCCAAAAACCAAGCCCTGGTTGTGTTCAAAAGCCCCAGAGGTCGAACTAGATTCAAGTTTGCAAACACCTCCTAGGTCGGTACAACAGTAAAACAGCAGGCACGGTGCTTCAGGGCGCCCCCGGGTTCCGCGTACGGTTATTGAAGCTTAGAAGGGATTCTATTC
>QGOG01003999.1:0-82682 GCA_003313185.1 Collybia sp. MG36 | reverse complement strand
TGATTTACCACGCACCTGGGAACGTTATTGAAGGAGGGTTGAATAGTCTCTTGCATTTGGTTCCTGCTCCTAGCGGGCACCGGTATTGCGAACATTACCACACATCCTGGCATCTTCCGCGCATTTGACCCATCCCGAGCCATCCTGCGTTAGTCCCCCATGCCCCCTCGCTTTGTTGTGCTAAATCCACCCCAAGTCTTCGTCCGCACGAAGGATTACGGTTTGCTCTCTGGCGTCTTGCTTGCGCTGACCGGTTGTGAAGCAATGTTCGCAAAGTGAGTCCCGCGCAACACATATCACCCCCCAACTCAGCCGTGACGGTGCTGCTCTTAGTCTTGGCCAATTCAACATTCTGTCCATCCAGGTTCGTTCCATCCATCCGCTGACACGCCTCCAATACTAAGCTAGGTTCTAGATGTCCTTTACCATATTTGTGTACCCCGCTCTGATTTTGGCTTACCTGGGTCAAGGCGCACGCCTCATTTCGGATGGACCAGGTGTGGTTACGAATTTATTCTACACCACTATCCCTGGGCCGGATAATGGTGCTCTCTTCTGGTAGAGCCCTCAGCCATATTGTCGCCTTGTCGCTCATTGGTGGTATTCATAGGATAATTTTTGTATTTGCCATCCTCGCAACGGTACAGCCTACCTCCTTTAGCCCCGCTCCTACTCAAAAAAAAATAGATCATCGCATCTCAGGCTATGATCACCGCAACCTTCAGTCTCGTACAGCAGGTCATCAATATGAAGGGCTTCCCTCCGATCCGCATGCTCTACACCTCCGAGACCATGCAAGGGCAGGTGTACATCCCCGCGATTAACTGGGCCCTCATGGTGGCCACCATCGTTGCGGTTGCGGTGTTCAAAAACCTTACGAACCTAGGGAATGCGTACGGGTTCGCGGTAGCGACGGTGATGTTTTCGACGTCCGTGCTGCTCGCGGTTCAGATGTACTATGTGAAGAAGTGGCCAGTTATGGTCGCCCTTGGATATTTCTTCATTTTCGGGTTTTTCGACGGTGAGAACAACGTTACTGGCCTGTTAAATAGGCGGACTAATTCACTCCGTAGGACTGTTCTGGGGCGCGGCTTTGAAGAAGGTGCCTCATGGAGCTTGGGTCCCGCTCCTCATTGGCATTATCCTGTAAGCCTGGAATAGCCATCCTCCGCAGACGCTGACCTGGGTGTGTGACAGCATGTTGATTATGACGCTATGGACATGGGCAAAGGTAGCTAACCCAGCACTCCACGGGGTCTCACTGACCGTCCGCTTACCACAGGCACTTGAAGACAAGTTCGACAGCGCGAACCGCAAGAACCTCCGGCACTTCATCCAGCAGAATGAGAAAACCGGCGTTGCGCTCAACATCCGCCCCGAAGAAGCTGTCGCACAGGAGAACCGGACGGATACGGCCTTGTATTATCTCTCCACATTTGAAACACAGACCTCTAGCGATGTGGACATGAAAGAGAAGGCCAGCACGGACGAGCAGGAATGGCGCGAGTTGCAGCGCATCCCGACGTGTGCTATATTTCACAAGATTGCACAAGGGAAGGGTGTACCTCACACCTTCATTGGTGTGTTTCCCCTCTCGTGGGCCCATTCGTTGGCTTGACTTGTTCACAGGATTTATTCGACAATGGCCGGCTCTTCCTCGTGTTGTGGTAAGATGGATTATGGGCTGGCCCAATACATCCTTCACTGATGCTCAAAACTAGATCTTCCTCTCCGTGTGTGTGGTACCCATTGCAAGGGTGTCCCGGGAGGATCGATACGTGCTCACCAAAGTACGCACGATCGACGGTAAGCGATTTCAGTCTCTCCTCTCTGCTGTTTGTTCATGCGGTTAGGCTTCTATGGGGTCACCTACTACATCGGCTTCCGGGATGAATTTGACGTCAAAGTAAGTGGCCGCAATACGGGCATTTGTCTCAATACCGATATATAACACAGGTGGACGACCTGATTGACAAAATTTGCGACTTTGAGGAGACGACTTCAAGTCCAGCAGCCATCCACGAGATCCGCACCGCGGCCATGACTGCTACGCACATGTAAGCTCCTCCACCCGCCCTTGTCTACCCACTTATCACGGGGCAGAGCGCCGCATTACCATGTAATGAGTAAGACAGTCCACTCGGGGCTCCTATCCCCAATCTTGAACTGGCTCCGCAAATATCTCATTGAGGATATTTACCACCGGCTTGGTGCGTCTGGACGCGACTCCGAGGTCGCACCGAACTCAAACATATTTTTAGCCACAATGTTCCCAGAGACGGCGAATTGGCTGACGTCGGCTGATGAGTGAGTGTATATACCTTTTTTCGGTTATGACAGTTCGCTCACATTGTCTCAGAATCATCCATGTTGGCATCAATGCTGCTATTTAACACTTGTTTCCGCTATTTTTGTTTCTTAATTATTTGTACCTCGGCTATCCGTGCTGGGATGTAATTGGGTCGATAACAAACCCCGCCCTATTTTCTCCAAGTAGCAAGTGACACTGTATCATCGATATCATTGTGGGGTTGAAGGGGTGAGAACGCTGGCGTTGCCAAACATCCATCAACACCGGCGGGGATAGCCTCTCCTGTGTGCTTCAGATCGCACAACTTCACTTGTAACCACATGGAGCGGACGCACGCGCACGTCCGCTTTTTCCATGATGCTAGTACCCACCAGAAGAATACTGACCTGAGGCATGTCAGTGCGCTATGTCTGCTTCAGGCTGCTCAAGCGGGCTGGTTTGCTACGTCAGGACTTGGGGCGATGTGGGGTGGAGATACATTATAGTCATTGCTGTTGAACTACTCAACCAGCAGTCCCACAAGAACGTATGTCCATGGGCACTGCCATGGTAATAAATCCAAGGAATCCGCACTCATTCCTTCTCAGTACGGGTGAATTTTTCCAGTAGATCACCATCCCACCTCACCTCAAACCTCGCATCTGCCCTGGTGAATGCTCCGGGTTACGCGCAACAGTGATCCATCATTCACATCAGTCACCTACTCGTGATGCCCCTGGAATGAGTCCTTGGGAATCTCCGCTGCGGTATCTTTCAGCGACGCGCAAAACATAAGTCTTCGAACCCGTTTCTGGATCGTGTGAGCATCATTGTATTTCCATTTGATCAGTTGTTTCTAAGTATGTCGGTTTGATGAAATCCACTTTTCAGCACCGTCGGTTGCGGATCTGTTTGGGTTTAGGATGGCATCCAGCAGGTATCGTGGTGCGGTCTCCCTGTGTTATTTGCGTTTGTCATAACCAAAAATAGGTAGCGGCGGTCTTGCTGGTCCAAGATCACCTTTGCACCCAAATTCTCAAGTCAATATCGCTTCCGAGTCAGTAGGTGCATCACCAACGCAGCCAAAGCTGCCTGCTCCTGCGTATGGTGGCTATGTTTACTTGCCCCCCCACTCCAGAATTCTCGGTCCCTGGGAAAATATTGGGATCCGCCAGAGTGTGATACGCGCAGATTGCCAGAAGGGCAATCCGGTCGTTGCTTCCGCAAGATCTCGCGGCACTGACAGAATGAAGCCCAAGTACAAATTTAGGCCTCTTGAGGATTCAAATCACTGTCGGTGATTTGGGGCCGAGAACCTAATGTTCCTCTCTATATTCGGCTTTTCGGTATGTGTGCTACCCCACTTGGATGTCTTCGAGGTCAGATTCGATCCGTTTCACGTTGAACGCGTGTTAGAGATACACCTTTTCTAGACCCACGAGAAGCATACCTGGCGGGTGACCTATTCTGACACCCGTGAAGTAATCGCAGCAGTTAATCGTGCACATTCGCAACCAGCCGCTAGATGCGTATCAGAAGTATGAGGAGTGTACCATCTAGTGCATGAAACCGAGATATAATTTAGGCTCAACGCTTATGAAATTACAACCTCAGATGCTGACGAACGTGCGCCCCAAGACTTCGCATCGGAACGACGCCAGATTTCTGCCATTATAGAATTCCTCTCATGAGTGTTATAGACTCATGCTTTGAGTACCACGAAAACCCCTATATTCACCACTCTCCCCGCTGCGTGGACGAACATGCAGACACCTCTAAAATCCCGACTCCGGGGTGTTCCCCTTATATTCGCGTTCGTTCAAATTCTCATCTCGGTACGGCGTTCTCACATGTCTGCTAAAAGCTGCGGCACAGCGCTCTTCTCTGACGGTATGGGCGGCACTCAACAAACAGTGGATAACTAATTCCGCTCATCAGGATATGCCAACAATATGATGTCGAGCGGTATGTCCCCACACACCGGCAGTCATGACGGTCCTTGATCAAGATGTGGATATTCCACAGTTAATACGAGTAGGTGGAAGGCTATACGCACCCGTGGCTGTCCAACTTCTATATATCAGTTCTCGTCCGTATCTACGGGAGGGCTACCCTCACTTCTCACAACAACAGTCGCACTCTAAACAGTCTTCTGTTCGCTGGCATTATTGTTGGAATGCTTGCATTTGGTAATTCGAACCACAAAGCTCGGCGACGGTTTCCTCACTCCTTGCAGGATATCTTTCTGATAAAGTGGGGCGGAAATTTGGCATGGTGAATAATGGATGGCCATAGCTAGACCTAAGGCTTACATTTATTTATACAGCTGACCGCGTCTGGTATCGTGGCGGTTTTCGCTGCGGTCTCCGCGGCTTCTTCCGGAGCAAATGGGAACGTTACTGGTTTAATCAATATGCTCAGCGCCTGCCGGTAGGTCCATCATTCCGACTTTTAAGCGGGTGCGAAATATATCGTAGATTTTTTACCGGTATCGGTATCGGAGCAGAGTACCCTTGTGGTACTGTCGCTGCGTCTGAACAATCTGAAGAAGAAAGCATCGCGAAACATGCCCAGCACCGCTGGCTGGTTCTGGCTACGAGTCAGTCTTCATAATTAATAAACATGTTGAATAACTCGCGTCCAGATTCAGTAATTGACTTGGGATTCGTGATGTCGTCATTTACGCCTTTGGCTCTCCTTTGGATGTACGTGTATAAATACGATTCGTGACAACACTACGCTTATCCCAGATAGTTTTGGCCCGAATCACCTTCAAGCTGTTTGGCGCATTTCCCTCGGCATCGGTGCCCTCCCACCCGCTGCTTTGTTTTTCTGGCGATACACAATAGAGGAGCCACCCCGTTATCAGACGGACACGATGAAATATACACAGACTCCGTATATGCTTATCCTCCGACGATATGGTTCAAGACTCGCAGCGATATCGTGTGTCTGGTAATCACAATTCACCATTTGTCCGAGTCCATGAACACTTCTGACCCGCGTACTGAAAAAACAGGTTTTGCTATGACTTCATTGCGTACACTAACCTCCCCATTCCATCATTATAAATAGTCGCTTATGATAATGACAGATATCCGGTGAGTATTACTATTATGCATGGTTTTTGTCGCAGCTGATCATCTGTTCAAGTTTGGCCTTTACTCCACCACCGTTATCAATAAGTAATGAAGACCCCCTTCCGTCCCTTGCACGATTTGACAGGATGCGCAGTGTCACTGGAGGATCTGATTCACTTTCTGATGTACTTGGATGGGGCGTTGTAATCGGGTAAGCCTCACGCCGCCTGCATATGCGTGGAATGTGCCTCACCAGTCCAAAGCCTACTCGACATCCCGGGTACGCATTTGATCACATCTCAGTCACCTCTACCACACAACATATTCTAGGGACCATCGGTGGTGCTTTCGTGGTGGACCGCATTGGGCCAAAGAATACTTTGGTAATTTGCTTGACACCACGAGACCCCGAAAATGACCGCTCGCACCAGATCCTGGGGCTCCTCTCCCAGGCAGTCATTGGATTCATCATGAGTGGGCTGTATAAACAGTGTGTAAAAGCATTGCGTTTTCCGACAGAGGCTTAAGCCCTTATGGCTCAGACTCACAAATCACATCGCGGTGTTTGCGGTAGGCCAAGCACCATCAATTTCTAGGCGGACTACTGAAATATATGTGAGGTTGTTTATGGAATCTTCCTCAGTCTCGGGGAACTGGGTCTGTCGCTTTCATATTAGTTCTGCGATGACTCACGGTGGGGCGGTGACAGGGCCTGGCAATTGTACATTCATCTTGGCTAGCAAGAGCTGCCCAACCGCCGTCAGGGGACAGTTCTTCGGTGTTGCAGCTGCTGTTGGGAAGGTAGGCGCGTTTGCAGGGACTTGGGGTGATGTCTCCTTCTTTTAACGATGCCTTTTCTAACACAATCTTAGCTTTCCCACCGATGATTGATGGTATGTTGCAGGAAAATTTCCTTATTTTCATGGCATCATGGAATCCCAGCGTTTGGCGGGCCGGACAGTATTCGGGGTAACACTGGACCATTTTGGGTGGCCAGTGGTGAGTATTTAACATTGATTGAGTGTTTTAGTTCTAAAGAAAAAACTAAAATTCAAGGCATAGCCATATTGAGCGCCATAATAACCCTCATTTTCGTCAAGCCATTAGACCAGGACGGAATGGCCAAGGAGGATAAGCAGGTGAGACCCAATTCGTCTTCCATTCGACATTCTCTTAGCCATACATGCAAGTTCCGCATATACTTGGAAGCTAATGGCTACGACACATCAGATATGGGGCTTGGAGAGAATGAAAAACAAGTGACAGAAACAAAAGGGGCCACCAAGCGAACATCTGACGTAGCACCAGAATCTACCCCAAGCCACATCATACTCGATATTGTTGCTTGCTAGTCATAATCTTGGATACTGCCGCTGAGTCTCCCCAACAAACAGAAACCCACTTGACATACGCGACTGGTATATTGATAATTTAGGAAGCGCTACTAAGCACCGATGTTTTGATTGACAAACCCTCGACATTCAGAAAATTGAGCAACCCCTGTTGGTCCTTGGGCGCTCAGCTTCGGGAGGATTCACAGCAACCCCAGAGGCCAACACCTCTTCCGGTTCCCCCCGCTGCCGCTGTGCTCAAAGTACTGGCGCAAGCGTGTCGCAATGTTGAGTTCATACTAAAAGTGGTGAGCAAGCTAGCCATCGAACGCTCGCCAGCGAATATATTCGTCGACTCCCACCCCTCCTTGTGTACAATGGAATGTTCGAACACGTTGAACAGTATCTATTTTCACAAAGTCATTTGAGATATCCACATAGCCTTATGCAAGGCTGGGAGATATAACCGAGCCAAAAATGATAATGATGAAGGGCGGGAAAGAGTTGTTCCAATGTTTAGATGCTGACTTGATACAAACGCGTCGCGTCGGTGCACACGTGATCCTGACGCGATCGCCCAATGTTGAATGTTGAATGTCTCAGAAAATGCTCTTCAAAAACATATAAAAAGGCCCGCCTCTCCTTCCAATTTTCATCATCCCAATTCCCTCACCCCGGTGATCAATCTATGCTTCTGCTGACCCTGCATGCCCGCCCCGCCCCATCCCCATATGTTCGCCATCCCCCTCTATTTATACCACGTCTATTGATCCCGCCCTTTCAGCCACCCCGCCTGAATGCGAATGTCTCGATCCTACAATCCCCTGCTTCAAAATGAAGGCGAGTACATTCCCACGTATTTGGTTGGATGTGCAGCCCAGAGGGAGTCGTGGGGTCTTCGTATGGCCCTCCGCTCTTGAGGACACACCGTACCCCCGGGTGCGGTGCGAGGCTGGGGCAGAGTGCGATCACTCACCTTGGCAGGGTGTCCCACGTATTGCATGATCAATGTTGGCTGGACTCCAGGATGGACCCCCATGCTGTGCGGTAACTGGAGCTGCGTTGGCCTTGTGCTACCTGCTGTCGACCTTCGCGGGGGCCACGGGAGAGTCCCCTCTTTGACTCATGTTTACGCGTGTGACGGCACGTTTGGCTGTTCTGGGTTCATGCACTTGCTTTTCGAGCGGCTTCATGGGATTGGTGAGTTTGGTTTCTTTGCCGCTTTGGCCCTCGGTCTGATATCCTCCCAGTTCGCCTTTTATAATAACTCATCCAGAGTCAACGTGGCAGCCTTGTCACCTCCGTATGTATTGTAGCGGTTCAAGATGCTGATTCTGATGATCTTTGCAGTGTTCCCGCTCCATGGTGTAGTCATCCAGTATCACCTACTACATTTTCTGCCTGTGTAAAACCAATGCATTTGTGTAGACTCACGAAATTCATCATTATCACCATCTTCATTTGTGACATGGAATTTTACTTGGACTATTCAACTATTGAGGTCACTGTCATCGCCGACGAACTCTTGTGTCATAATATTATTGCAGCCGCGCTTGATTTGGTGCAGAGCTGCCACGAGGCTGCTATCGATTGATCGGGATCACCCCAAAATGGCAATCAGATTTATGACTTGACTTTGAGCCCACCACCAGCGCTGCCAGCCCACAACCCCAACGGCAGTGTTGTCCAGACGTTTTGATATGGCGAGCCCCAAGATTCTGTCTCTTCATGGAAAAGGGCTCAAGCTCGATACCAGAACCGATATTGAACCATGGCTCAAAGATGTTGACCCAATATTGGTTGAGGAAATTCATTTGGGGGGCAACACTATTGGTGTTGAAGCATCGACTGCGCTAGCAGAATTCCTGGCGAAGACTACAGTACTCAAGGTGATTACTTCCCAGCGAACTCTATTTTCTCCTCGCCCCGCTAAGTTTCCGAAAGGTTGCCGATTTTGCTGATATCTTTACTGGCCGCCTTATCTCTGAAATCCCCCTCGCTCTGACCGCGTTATGTGACGCGCTGAAGGATAAGACGTCACTCGTAGAGCTTAATCTTAGTGACAATGCCTTTGGGGGGAGATCGGTGGCTCCTATGGTTCCGTTTTTGACAGAGAACCGGAGCTTCCAGATTCTGAGGCTCAACAATAATGGGCTGGGTCCGGCGGGCGGGGCGATAATCGCTGACGCGCTCCTCGAATCCGCGAGGAGAAGCAAGGCAGAGGGAAAGAAATCGAATCTGCGCAGCGTCACCTGTGGGCGGAATCGTCTGGAGAATGGATCCGCATCCACGTGGGCGGCAGCATTTTCCGCACACGAAACACTGGTCGAAGTCAGGATGCCGCAGAATGGCATCAGGATGGAGGGAATCACTGCTCTTGCACATGGCCTAGCAAAGTGCCCTGGGTTGCAGGACATCGACTTCCAGGACAATACCTTCACTGCAGACGGCGAGACTGTGGGTATCGAGGCGTGGACCGAAGCATTGCGTTCCTGGCCCGGGCTCACTACCCTGAACCTATCCGACTGCGTGCTCTCAAATGAGGGGGAGGTGCCGCTCATCATCACGGCCCTTGCTGAGGGCTCAAACCCCAAGCTGCGCACTCTGCAGCTTCAGAATAATAACCTAGAATCCCAGAGCTTCTCGATGCTCGCTGGAGGCATATCCACCAGTCTTCCTAATCTCATGTCTTTGGAATTGCAATGGAACGACGCAGAGGATGATGATGAGAATTTAGAGACGTTGGCGTTAACCCTCAAGCAACGAGGAGGGAAATTGTTTGCGACGGATGACGACGAAGAGGAAGAAGAGGAAGAGAGAGAGACAGAAGAAAGCAAAGATACCAAGGCCGACACAGCTGTAGATGATCTCGCGGAACTGATGGGCAAAACCGGGATCAATTAACTCCCTACCATACTAGCCTATATTATGCGTTGATGAAGATAGGGTAGGTGACAAGCATTCTTTACTTTTATATCCTGGGGCAAATAAGCTGGCAACCCCGAATGGTTATTGGAAAGACACACCATGTAGATACACTCAACGATTCTCACATACAATCCATCTACCCTCAATATTCTCCTTTTGTCTAATATCTCCCACTCTGCTGCGTTCTTGCAGCCACTGCTCTATCTCCAAGCCATTGCGGTTTGCGAGAACTGAATCCAGGCAGAGGGACCGTTTCAGCCAATCTCTGGTTTCTGTGGCGTTGGAGATTTCTCTGTACGATGAACAGATAACCTTCCACGCTGTATCCCGAGCTTTCTTGCGCAGTGATTCCACAATGAAATGCAGAGCATCCCGCGAAAGCTTGTGCCTATCACCCCCGTCCTCTGATGAAGAATCAACAGTGTACTTGCGGGTCAATTCCTCAAACTTGACATAATTCCGACAGCGCAGACTCGTGGATACAGATTTGATCCACCTGTAGGCTCCAAGGTCCTTTGGAAGCAAGGAGATAGGAATAGAAGAGAGTAACTGGTCGAACTGGCTTTGTGATGGATATGGTACGACGAGATCATGAACCAACGCGACGAGGATTGCCGGAACGTAGTAGTTGCGCTGGAGAGGCACGTTCGTCGCCGAAGCAACAGTCAGATAGAGCTCTGGAATGAGCTGATGGATAACCGATGTGACTTGTCGTTGAGACTCGAAGAGTACTGAGAGGTATAATGACGTCTCGTATACTGTAGAACGGAAACAATATGGAAGCTATCAGTCGTCGGGCATATTCCATGAAAGAACACACCTTCCAATGCAAACATGTCATTCCGCTTCGAAGATGATACGCCCTCCCGGAGCTTGCCTGGATGAACACGGTACAGGCGTCATGGAATTTGCTCCAACAAGAGAATCATCTATACCCACGGAGGCGTATGAGAATGTTCTCCTGGACATCAACACGTTGTTTTGCCGCGGCTTCAGACTCGTTTGAATGCCATGCATGTCGGGTCTGCACGTCGTTCAACTACTCATCCTCTCAGATCACACTGCGACTGGGCGAGAGATCCGGAAGCTGACCTTTTCCTGGATGAATTCCCAATATTCCTCTTGGACCTTTCGATTCTTCAATCTGACAGGAGCTTTCCATTCAAATGAGCTAGAAATCAGATGGTTGCGGGACACTTACGCGTCGCCGTCTTTATCCAAGCCACTACTTCGACTAACTGAAGCAATGTTTTCCAGTTGCCACCGTCTTGTTTGAGTGACTGGTGGGGGCCCTCGAGATGGCCGCGACCTGCCGCCCCTCACAGTGGGCCCTTGTCCTCTACCAGGGGCAATGTTGTTTGACGCTGAGCTTGAAGGTTGTTTATTTCGCCAGCTCGACATTACGCTGCAAGTAGGTGAGCAGCTAACCCTGGATATTTTTAGATGATGACCGATCGATAACAACTTGAATTTTCCCGTTTCACCGGAGAACATATTACTATCCGACTACAACCGTCATTCCAACTGATGATCCCGGACAATACCCAAAAGCACAGCGGTATCCCAAACGCGATTACTCATGACGTGCCCTTGCGGACAGGGCCACCTACCCGGGAAGAACTCTATGTTTATTACCCCGCAAAATTCACCTGGGATCAGCTGAAAACCTTTGTTAATTCTGGGTAGGTTAACCCCCGCGTTTTTGCAGCGCGGATGATCACCCTCGATTACCGCAGTGATCTAGGCTTATTGAAGCGCGATAGAGAGCTCCAAAAACGCTATAATAAATGGGCAGTTGGAATCAAGGAGCAATATGGCTCCATAGGTTAGTTGACCGCATTCTTGCTATAGCACAATTGACACCCAATACAGTAAACTACCTCTTGAATTTCCGCCTCCAATGGGGCAAGGCCGATAACCTTTCGCTCCTGACGTCCGAGTTGGACACAGCCATAGATGGTCTACAGGAACGCCATGGGGATACTCAACCTGGACCCATAGTTCAAGAAACCCTCCCACCACTCCCAATTGATGCCCCGCCCTATTTTACGTCGAGCACACCCCCTGAGTATATTAGCATAATCCAGAACGACTGGCCTTACTCTGGTGTGGATCATGCCTGGATGCGTCGTTGATTTTTTTTGACATCTCCTCTCCCCGAGCCAGTGCCACCCGAGGTTGAGCATACCCTGGTCTGGACACGCATTCCAATCTTCCACCCCGACCTTATCGACCGCTCTGTATCGGCGCGAGTAGACCAGGATGGCCTTTGGGGTTTTACCGGACTGACCTCTCCTCCACCATCGCCGTCGAAACTGCCATCGTGCCTGCCCGCCCTGGCAGACTGGGGGATAACAATGGAGAAGCTCATTAGGTCGCAAAAGGGTACCGCAGATGAAGAAGCCATGGTCCAGAGAGCCGGTGCAGAGGTTCATGAATATGTTTGGAAGAGGTGGGTGGAAACCGAATGGGAAACCGCGTGGTTTGTCAATCCTCCGGTGTGTCTGGCACTTCTATGGAGGACAACATATGATTTACCGTTGACCTCAGAGACTTCAGAGCGTGTTTGGTCTGGCACACATCCATGTATTTGCGCGCCGAAAGTGCTGAAGTGAACACCTGTCCGCTTATTGTATGTTAGCTCACCAGTCTGGCTGCGAAAGCGCGGATTATATTTGTGCCAAGATAATACGTACTTACATGGCTTTCGCCATTGAACATCATGACTCAGATGAATGTTGAGTGTGCTGCCCCGCAACTCGGTTAGTTCACGCTTGGACATCAAATCATTGGGTTCCCATCCAAACAGAAGCAATTAAGCGTGAATTTGCCCTTCCACCCCTCACCGTCGGACGTTGCGTAGATGTCTGAACCTACAGCACCCATCCCCTCACCAATACCGCCGCCTCCTGGCCGGATAGACGCCACTGGAAATCTAGCGACTGATGTATATCAGGTATGACGGCGGATACAGTGTCACAGGAGAGCACTCACATTGTGGACATCAGAGTGTCAGAAACATCACTGATGTCCCGTGTGCCAGGAATAGTCTACTGAGTGGGATAGCGAGTGGAGCGGGAATAGGTGTGATTCGGGGGCTTTCTGCTGGTATGTGGCTGGCTCAGGTCATTCTTGGGGGCCAGACTAACATCAGGCCTCATACCAAGGTCCACTAACTGCCGGCCATTGGGCTATGGCAACTTTTACCATAATATCACTTGGCTCATGGTCGGCTGCCACATCTTTGTTTATTCATTTTCCTGATGAGTTTGGGAATAGGCACCTCTGTCAGAAGCAAATGGCTGACGAACGTCAAAAAGTCATCAAAATCATTGAAGGCGTGCCAAAAAGAACCGTGAAACAAGATGATACTCAAACAACACCGTCCGCTCCCAATAACCCCTAAACCGCCTCCCTCACACCTCAACTCCAGTCGGATGCCCAAACGTCCTTGTCCCAATTCTCAACTAGGTCTGGGTCATCCTGATTTGACGCGTCAGATCGGTGTCCCAAACGCTTGCCTCAAACTGGCTAACGGCGTACCCTGAATTTAGTTTGGAATTGTACAAATCCGTCTCGGAGGACGGCTACATCATGAGGAATATCCTTTCCGTCCAGTTTATTTCTCCGCGTCTCTTCGTATATCTGTATGGAAGTCATTATTGTGCACCGACTTTGAGGACGGACAGCATACCCGAGCCGCTTTAGGCCCCCTTTTTCCGTTTGTCTGTCAGTTTCATATTCATCACCCAACGGGTCATCCATACCGGATCTGTGACAGAGCACAGTGGAATATGACCAAAGGGACATCCTTCGTCTTCGCAACCAAATCATCAACGTTCGCTAGAAATTGATCCGAGGGTTGGTTCAAAGCGTGTTTGATGTTTCCCCCTGCATAATCGTCATCTCGAACATCAACAACGAGGAAATCCTTCTTCGCGACTTTATCGCTCTTCATCATTGATGCCAATTCCTGGAGTCCGTGATGAGTGGTATCAATTAAGCATGACTCCGGAACTGCCAACATCACCCGTGATGTATCTCATTGTGTTATTATAGCAGCTAATGGATGTTGAGTATCAGATCACAGAATTGATGACGATGTCCGGTCGGAGCGCTGAGGTGAAATTGGCATACTATATTTACACAGTCATTGCCACAAATATGTCACATGGATGGTCGCACAATCCCAAAATACAATCTACCGTGCCAAGTAGGTTCGGTCAAAACGTGATGGAGCTTGTGTAGCTGAGCACCGTAAACACCTGTGAGCCTAGCTATTCCACCCGTATATGCCTCCCCTAGAACAGATTTGCGGCTAATCGCAAACCTCATTGAGGGGGGTAAGGGAGAGCTACGCCCTCATTCCGAGGTGGTACTGATATAGCTGCTCGCCACATGCCACCCAGAGAGTCAGTTTCCCTTCGTCCGTAACTTGCATCGTTTCTATTGGCTCAGAGAAGATGGCATGAAAGGGATTATTCATGTCGGGCTCTGTCCGCTTCCTACTTGTGTTTGGCGAGGTAGGGTCTTGTGGTAGTGTGCCAGGGAGCAGTTGGCCGGTCTGGAGGCTCCATCCACGAATGTGGCAGTCATCCCCGGCGGCAAAGAGAAATCTTTCAGAGGGGTCCACAGCAATGCCCTGAGTGTAATTCAGAACGTGAAAGCGACGCGAAATAACGCAAGTTACCAAACGCCTGGTCCATGAATTCACATGATACGGATAAGTCACCAACGGGGTTGAATGTCGGTGAAACCGAAGATCAAATGCCGCCAACTTTAAGAGGTTGAGTGAAAGATTGTCAGTAGATGGGTTTCACTCACATCACCATTCATGTGGCTGACTATCATCTGCGAATGTTGGACAATTTTTAAGTGGAGCACCGAGCTCGCTGCCTTGTTCATAAATCTTTCGGGGAGCAGAATCTGTGCATGAGAGCGCCCAACTCGCATATCAAAGCGGGCTATTGACCCGTTCCGACAACCGGTATATACCAGATCCTGGTGGTACGCGATCAGAAACGTGAGAAGTGTATGTGCGGTACAATACCAACCTGCTGCTGAACCACAGAAAGCACATCACTCGGGGTCGGAAGACTTATCGGCGGTGCTGCGTCAATATTGGCAATATATATTGCTTGTTTTTTGCTACCTAAATGATACACGTTGTAAGTGATGCCGGACGTCGGGTTGAATACATACCAAGAACAAGGGATTGGTCCCTCAGGTCCGCACACCAGATGTCATGGACTCCGTTGAGCGTGAGCAGAGAGGTCCGTCTACCTCACAGGGTGTATCAATACTGTGCAATGGGAATAGCATAAACTTATTCACCCTGCGGCATTCAAATCTTGAAGGAAGATCCTGGCCGACGAACCAAATGACGTGGCACTACGAAAAACTTGAGCTTTTGATACTCAAAGCTGTTTATGAAAACAGACATGCAACGCGAACCAGAAATACATATTGATGACACCTTGCAAATTGTTTAACAATAAATGAACAGTCACGGCTAGGTCCTACATACCTCTGAGTCAGGAGCAATATTCAGCTCCGTACTCCAAAACTGTCGCTCGAGATCGGGGGTAGTGCATGTATACAACCAGCCCCGGTCATCCCCTAGAAACTGGCGGGTTTCTCCATTCAAAACAGTCGTCTACCAAGAAGTTGGAAGCAACGGAAATATAATAAACCTAGACATACGCAAAAGGCCTTGATCTTTCCAAATATTGGAACACGAGAGAGTTTCAGATGAGATGTTTGAGCTATGTTAGTTGCCAACAATTCGCTGAACTTTTTAGTATTAGCGCCATCACACGACATCTTTTGATCTCATCATGCACTGACCGCGCGCTTTTCCATCTTTCTTGCTGGGTATAGCTACTGCGGAGTGATTCAGAGATATTCCACAATGTTCTCTGCTTCCTATGTGGCCTAGCCCTCTTCAGGCCAGTGTTGTCCGACACATTAGATCGATCTTTGTGGGTCGTTGTCGACTTGGGCTTTGATGAAAGCGGAAAATACCTATTCCTCTGATCATCCCAATAGAGTCCAGGAAGGTCAGAAGGCATCTAGTCCTTGTTTCTTTCCTGGTTGAGAACTTTAGCACGACGTTGCCGCACCATGGCCATTTCCCACGCGTACCCCAGCGCGTGGTGAGAAATCGAAATCGTGAAGCGAAGTGATGCGCCCAGCTGCGACTTGTTGTGATATACAACAATATATGTACGCCAAAATTCACATACTTATGAGAATGTATGACATCGTTTACCTCACTGTTATGTAGTCGGCGCCAGCGCTCGATGCCACATCACTAGGTTGCCAACTCAGCCTGTGTGGAAACATCAGAAGAAATTAGATGGTCGCAACACGAAAAGCAGGGCCCAGGCCATAATCAACCCACCGGAATAGCGGCCCGTGATCATTAGCACTGTTACACAAATCATTGTGCTCGCTCTCAATGATGCTACAGTAACTTTGAGCGGGATTGTCGGATTCTGGATATCGATAATCGTATATATGGGCATCATACTTTGATAAATCGTTATCATGGAGGAACTTGCGCCAAGTTGGTTAATTTTGACGGATCGAGTGATGGTTGATCCAGGGTTGTCAACTTCAATGTTACATTCCATGAACTGCGATTGGACCCTTGACTCTCGTTCAAGTCTTCCACTCTCTGCTCTCTTCTACCATCCTACGCTCAGACCACACCTCAACATCAACAAGAATCAGATACAACCAACCAAGAGGTTGAATTTGAATACCCCGGAGAAACAGCTGAATTTGATATCCCATTTGTCTACCCGACCGAGGGGGATTCTCACACCGTTTTGGAAAAACCATGAGGACTAAACAACCCTGTTTTTCGGAAAGGCCTTCGAGTTCAACCTGGAGCCGCGCTCCGACCGAACAAGTTGACTGGACTTCAACCAACTTTGCTAGTTCTCCTGGACCCGCCGCACCCATCAAAACCGTCATTCTCCCCGATCCAAGCCTCGACACCAGCATTAAGTTTCTCGGTGACGTCTTCGTTAGAGATCCTCCCAGGAGCTATCTTCCAATCCCTTTGTTGGTGAGTTGCGGTCGGCTCGGGTTTTTGGAAAGAACTTGGGGGCTGCATGCATCAAGTCTCGCCCACAGTCTTCCATTTATTCCCCGCTGTATGGAGTAAAACTCATCAAGTTCTCATGTAGGACCATTCAAAAGCAGGCATTGAGGCTGGGCGTGCCTTCCTTGGTGCAGACATCCCGACACTAGAATCCACTTTGCTTGGCGAGTCCCTAATCAAGTCGACTGCCAACGACGAAATCTCCATGCCAAAAAAACGTCTTTCCCTTCAGTCGATCCTCGCGCCTTCATTTCTTCACCCCCCACCAACTCAAGTCCTTCAGGACGTGGAACGCCCAGTTACATCAAGGATGCGTTCTCATTCTTCAGCTGAACCATCACCATCTCCCACTGAACTAGCTTCAACCGTTGCATCCCCGAGAAGTTCTCCACCGCCAGATTTTTTACTTGATGACGATCCGTTCGCCAACCTGTCAAACTCTACACTACGAATCGCCCCTGAGGTTGTCACAGTTGCAACCCCCCCAGCGCTCCCTCTTTCACCTCCCCGTTCTCCATTGACAACCAATTCGCCTTCGTTTCCTGTCCCCCAGGGGCTGGTATCTTCGGGACGCGGGCAGGTGCGGCCTGCATATCAAAAGCGAGCGTTTGCTCCAAGACCTTCACTCCCATCACTCCATACACTTGCCTCAATGAATATTGTTGTCCCTAGGAAGGTAAGAACATTTATTCCCATTAGGCTCGTCGCGGCGTAACCGCTTGTCACTAGGTACGTAAAGGTCGAGTGGGTGCTCAGCTCCCTTACGAACCATGGGACATGGACCACGATTCTCCGAGTCCGAGTACATCCGGACAAGGATCGCCACCTTCAATCTTGAGCCCCAGTCCATCCTCTGTTGACTTCGTTTCTGACCTCGACTATGACCTTTCGGATCTCTCTGAGGACCTTGACGACAACACAGAAGTTTCTCCGACCCTGTCGCTGTCACTTGGGCGTACGCTGGGCAACTCTAATTTGTCATGCCCCTCATTGTCGGAGGAATCATTCCCCCACGCCTCTCGACCCGTTTCCGTGGTGTCAACATCATCGTCAGGGTCCTCTTCCATTGGGACAAGCACCCATTTACCGCGCACGCCAGCATCTCCTGTTGGTGTCTCTCGCCGGACATTATCCTCTTCAGCCGAGAGCGAAGGCGACACCTTGAATTCTCCCCCAGATGATTCTTTCTTTTTTCCAACCGATAATCATAAATTGGAGTCGCATTGGAGAATTCAACCTTGCGGCAGTCCTGAATTTGATGATCCGTTTCGAAGCCCACGACTGTCAAATCCACAACTACTGAATGAGCCCGAGGTGATGTGTCAGGCAGGAACATCCTCAGGTACCATTCGGGAAGTCATGCACCCCTTTTCTAGGCGCACCTTCTCGGCATCGTTGACCGGCGAGGATGACCTCATGGATTCTAGTGGGTGGGGGAATTCAAACCACGCGAGCAAAGGCAGCTTTGGAGGTATGGGGTATGGGGAGAGTGCTGGGGGTGGTCGCGAGGGGAGTAATTTCAACCGCCTGGGGGGCCGTCGTGGTGGAGGGGGAGCAGGTGATGGAGATGACCGCCGAGAAGATAAACGTCGGCCAACTAGGTCTACTTTTGTAACCCCCTCATCCTCCGAGCCTTCATCAGACGAGGAGAGCGAGTCAACCGATGATTATGGTCGATCCCCTGTTGGAATACCGCGTAATGCGCGGTCGCACTCTGGATCTGACGACGATATTCCTTTGGCACAACGCATTCCGACCGCACTTACGGCCCAGCGGACCATACGCCGTCAAGTCCGGGAAGAACGAGACCAGAGACGAAAGGAGCGTTCCTTGGCAGTCGAAGATCCAAGCTCTCGTGGACGGCAGACAACTCTTCGCCCAGCTGGTGCAGGTCTTTCAAATGCCCAAGAAATTGCCTTGTCGAGTTCGCGAGAGGCTGCGTTACATGCGTCTAAATCAACGAAGCGTCAGCGAACGCAGACCTTGCCTGGCCGTGGCGCCAGACCATTTGAGCCTGAGGATCTTGCCAAAAAGCTACAGAATTTTCAAGTTGCTGATGGTTTGACACGCCATCACACGACGGTTTCAGCATCTCGCACTCCCCATGACCAAACCCCCCACGCTGATCGAAGTTTCAACGATCCAGCCGCCGTCCGCCGACCCTCCACATCTGGCGGCCCCGCGGCTGATCCCACACGTACTCTCCGCCCAATGAGGTCATTCCACCAGGTTGATGATGTAAAATCGTCGTCCGGGGATTATCGCTCATTACCCACTCCAGCTGAGCAGGGTCTCTTGAGTCGTGCCCTAACTCGAGCCCGAAGCCGTCCCCGTGAGGATGCACACGGCCGAAAAATACGTACAGTTGCACCATCGACCCCTATTGAAGACTCTATGCCGCGAACACATCGAACGAGCGAAGACCATGGGAAAATTCCGAAGTCACCTCTGGAACCAAGGTCTGCCAGATCATCAACAGAGCATGAACGGATGCCTAGGACAAGCACCCAACGACCACCTGTACCTCAAATTCCTGCCGAGCATTTGTCTGGTGTATCCTCAGTCCCCAAATGTGAGGTCATCCAGCAACGCGTCTTTATTGGAGACATGCAGCGTTTTAACATGGTCGAAATTGGACCCGGAACGACGGCAGGTGATGTCCATAGTATGATTGAAGCACAAGGCACCTTGAAGGGATGGGTCGGAAGTGGCGGCTGGATGCTTTGGGAGTGTGCCCAAGATTTTGGAATGGGTAGGCATTAAACTAGTTCCGCATAGACGCATCTCATTTGCCCTCACTTTAGAACGCCCGATCCGAAGTTTCGAACTTCTCTCAGATGTGCAAGTGTCTTGGAATAAAGCCAAAATGATCAACACGTTTATACTCAAACTTACACCACTTGAACCCTTGCTCAGTCGATCTGTAAGCCGGAATCTTTCTCACATCCTCACGATTGGTGCTCATCCAATTCAGGCCATCCCATCGAGTTCGCCGACTATGTCTGGATATGTTGAATGGGAGAGCAAGCGGGGAAAATGGAACAAACGCTGGCTTCGACTTCGGGAACATAGTTTGTGGCTCTCGAAGCGTGACAATGTGAGCACACAGCTCGTCGATCCGGATTGGCTCGTTAATCCTATATAATCAGGGCAAAGATGAAATCTTCCTCTGTTCGCTTTCTAATTTCGACGCCTACTCTGTCACCCGGCTTTACAAGGCCCCCAAACCCTTCGTCTTCGCCGTGAAATCGACAGACAACCTCTCATTTTTCGAGAACAAGGCCGATTATTTGCACGTTTTTTCCTGTGTACCGCGAGATGGGGCTGTCTGGTTTGAAAAAATTCTGTTAGCACGCGTGAGTGACGGGTTTTGCTACTTGTTGCATCACAACCAACGTTATCCCAGTCCTACGTTTTGCACCAAGAACGAAATATTCTCTTCAATCCCAAAGCGAACAATACGCATGTATCTGCTGGTGGCCTGTCGCGTGCTGGGACGAGGAAAGCACCTTCATCGCACCGCAATCCCCAACCCCTGGTTGCTGTACCCGGCACCGATGTATTTGAGCCTGGATCACTTCTACACAAACACACTTAACGCCCTCATTACGCCTGTTCTATACTCTAAGTTATTCACACCTTCGTTTTGTCGGACAAGACTCATACATCTAGGTAGTTGTAGATGTGTATCATATGTAGGAAATTTGAATCATGAATAAAATAGATGAGTTGATTATAGATATTATACAAGTGAATCGATTAGGTTGCCGTCTTGAGCTTTTTCTTTGGTGGTTCAACCTCTTCCTCTTTACTGGTCTTCGCAGCCAGCTCAGCCCCCTCTTTCTTTTTCTTGGGCGCAGAGGGGCCTTCATCAACATTCATGCTATCATCGTTCGCTTTCGGTTTTGGCTTGGTTTTAGGTTTTGGTTTTGGTCTTGGCTTGTCTTCGTCAACATCCATGGCGTCGGCGTCGGGCTCCTTCTCTTTGGGTTTTGGAGCTGGCTTCTTTTTGGGCTTGGGCTTGTCCTTTTCATCCGCACCACTCTCATTCCCTTTGGACTTTTGAGGGGCTTTTTTGGGCGCATCCCCAGCTTGTTTGGGTTTAGATTTGGTCTTGGTCTTGGTCTTGGTCTTGAGGGCCGCCTTTGTTAAAGCGCGATCTCCACTCGCATCCGATGCGGTCGCTGCGCCCTCATCTGAGGAATCGCTCTCACTGGGGGAGCCAGAATCGCTGTTCGATGCATGGAAATCCTCTGTTTATGGTCAGAGTGATGTTGACTCTACGGAGGGGATTAGCTTACCATCCTCTTCGCTATCATCATCATCATCACCAAGTCCCTTGGATGGTTTTATTCTCGGAGGACCATCATCAGAACTAACGCTTTGCACATCGTCGTCATCGTCATCGCCTGCATTCGCCGTCATGAGTCTTTCAGCATCAGGCACCATTTCATTCTTGACTTTGATTTTCTTGTCTTTCAGATAAACTTCGGTCGGCTCGTGTTCCTCTTTGTTGATAGAGGTGAAATTATGCTCCGGCCCACTCTTGGTAATGATTTTGAGATCAAATGTACGAGCTGCGGCCGCACCCATGCTTGTGCCAACACGCGAAAAGACGACTTGGTGAATGTCAGAAATCTCGATAAGACTGGGCTGTTTGGAGACGAAGAAGATATATTTCTCAAGCATGAATAGATCGCCCTGAATGGCCTTGAGATTGGCCTTGATGCCAGGATGACCATCGCGACTAACAGGCCTTCGTCAGAACAGTATTGGGAAACAGGAAACGCCATACCTTTGAAAGCTTCCCGAACCGATAATTTTTTTCTTTGCCAGTGCGCGGAACACCCCCGAAACAACCTCGAAAGTAGGGTCTTCATAGTTCTTTTTCAGACGGTCGTATTTTTCGATCTCTTCCCTGTCTCAAGTGATCAGGGGGTGTTGGTTGATAGCATGATTGATGATGACACACTCAGTCATATTCAATTCCGCTGTAATTTCCTCCTCCCGCGTAAATTGCATAACCAAATATTGATACCGGGTTTGACCTTGACGAATTGGATTGCTGAGGCCGAGCTATTTGGTGCAAGTCAGGTCAAGTGGGGTTATCAGCTAAAAGGCATACAATGAACAGGACATGCTGATCATCCTTGGGCAACAAGAAGAATTTGGAGATGCTGGTGTAGAGAATTTTGTAGTCGTAGGTTTTTCCTCGGAGGCGTAGGAAGTCGGGGAACATATCCATATCATATCTTCCTCTTGGTGTCAAAACGTTCACCTCCTCAAAACTCAAGATCAAGCTTCCAGTGACCTGGCCAATTTCAGCTTTGTCCTTGACCATATCGTGAAACACTTGAGCGGCGCTGATTTCGTCCTCATCGTCATTATCCTCCGCATCAGATTTTTGGGATCCTGCTTCAGAGGCCGAACCTTTCAATTTCGTGTGTGTGCCGGGAACGTGGAATCGAATCTCAACCATCTCATCACCCATATTTTTGGCGGATGGTTTGGATGAGGATGACAGATTGGAGAACTCAAGCGAAACTTCAGTGCGGCCTGCAATGTTCGAATTGGCGACATGACGAAGGGGGAGTTCGAAGGCTGTCCGGTCCGAGACCATGAACGCCAGATCCTGTCCTGGGGAGAGCTATGTAGTCCGGCTCATGGGGACAATGGTCCAAAATACCTTGGAAGTCGGTCACGCCCCAGTTCCAACCCTTGAATGAAGCCTCCCGTGTTTCCAATGTGACAGTGAAATGATTTTTGAGGAGGGTAGCAAGTTTATCATGATCCTGGAGCAAAATTGAAGATTTTATTGAGCCCAAGCAAGTAAGATATACCTCTCGCATGAATCCATCAAACTTTTCCTTCTGATGATCCCTCAAACCTATGCGAAGCTGGAAGTCGCGGGCGACTCGTATCCACTGCGCCCATTTGATGTCTGCTGATGCCATTGCGGTGACGCCTTCTGAATCAGCACCCTTCCAGGCCATTCCACTGGCTGCCACCCTAAATTCTGGTGAACAGGAATGGTTACATTGGCGCTGAAGGGTCAACATATGAGATGAGAAACGTACTGCCGACCTCGGAGGAAAGTCCATGAAATATACGGTCAAACTGTGTGGTCATCTTGTGGTTTTCCAGGAGTCGACGGGGTCAATGACTTTGGGAACAACGCGCCGCGCGTGGCGGACTTTGAAATTATATTCCTCCTCGAGCGCGCCTGCGGTAAATTGACCCGTTTGTGCATACTTACTTCATCATCTGGATACTCTACAAATTCTTAATCACTACGCGAGGATATCTAATGGATACCTTAGAGAACCGTTCTCGAGATGTACAGGAAAGAACTTTTTGTAAATGGTACAGTCGTAACTCTTGTGCTTGATCAACTGATTCCGACTCCTTAACGACACGATTTAGGTTGAACACCAAGCTAGAACTCAATGGCTATCCGCCAATGACCTCCCTTGTTAAAGATCTTTCCGATGGTGTGCGCCTCATTCAGCTCATGGTAAGCGGTGGGCGCCTCGCTAAATAAGCCTACAACAATGAGTGGACCTAGGAAATCATGGGTGTGTTTTATCGAGCTCCCCACTGCCAAGTTTTAATGGACTATAGGTGATGTATCCCTTGGCCGTTATAACAAGAACCCTCGCATACGAGTGCAGAAAGCCGAAAATGTCAATAAAGCATTAGCATTCATTACCGAGAGGGGTGTCAGGCTCACTAATATTGGACCAGAAGGTGAAGTTCTGTCATTTCGCGCCCATGTTCTCATTGTTTGCTCGGCTGTCTAGACATAATAGATGGGAATCTCAAGCTTATTTTGGGTATGATATGGACGCTCGTCTTGCGCTTTACCATCGCAGACATCAGGTTTGCAGCATCGCACCTTCCCGGGATAGGTAAGCTCATCACTTAGCCAGCGAGGAAGGACTCTCGGCGAAAGAAGGGCTTCTATTGTGGTGCCAGCGCAAGACAGCACCATATAAAGAGGTCGAGGTACAAGACTTCTCTCATAGTTGGTCGGACGGACTTGCCTTGTTCGTGCGCCAACATCCGATTTCGTCTCAGATGAATATAGCTAAGCAAATTTCAGATGCGCTTTGATCCATTGCCATCGACCCGATTTATTGAACTACGATAAACTCAACAAGGTATGAGGTGATAATACGAGCATGCGAGACGTATCTCACCACGGTCTTCTAGGCGGACCGGCACGCAAATACTACACTCGCCTTTCGGGTAGCGGCTGACCATCTTAACATTCCAGTGAGTTATTCAATATTTAGTCGGATAGACTCGACTGATGGTCTGGTTAAAGCAACTTCTGGAAGTCGAAGACTTGTGTGATTCACAACACCCAGATGAGCGGAGTGTCATGACATATATTGCAAGTTTCTTCCATGCTTTTTCATCAATGGGTAACCCACACTTTCTTGTGGTACGCGCCGCGCACTAAAACAAACGCACACACTAGATCAAGCGCAAACTGTGTCGCGCCGAGTGGAAAAATTTGCGGAACTCATGCAGTCTCTGTGGGTGTCACGGAACGACTATGAACGTCGCGTTCGCCTTGTAGGGCATTTTGACCTGCTATTGTTCCCCTGTTTAATATCAACATCCCAGCTTCTGACTTCCCTGTCCGAGATGCAATCTCTGTGGGCTGTTAGTACCTTCAGTGGTACATACACTGATGCCAAAGAGCAATCATCCAATTTCACCACCTACAAACAAACCACCAAGAGGAATTGGGTCACAGAAAAACAGGATGTCGCGACACTTTTTGGAAACGTGCAGACTAAGCTACGAACTTACGGGCTAAGAGAGTATACTCCCCCGCCTGGCCTTGGGTTGTCCGATCTGGACGACGCATGGAAAGACTTGCTCGCTTCAGAAGCAAAGCGATCCAGGTCCATTAATGCAGAGATTCGACAGTGAGACACCCCCTAACAAATGCCTAACTAATGGCTTATTCCTCATGCTTTAGGATCAAGGAGGCTCTACGGAAGAAATACGCCAACTTGGCCAATGATTTCGAGCAACGGCTCCATCTAATATCGTCAAGGTTGACTGCCATTGAAGGGCCCCTAGAGGTAAGATTGTGCATATCCATCTACAGAGTCTAATCCAGAATTATAGTCCCAGCAAGAAGAGGTGCAGCAAATTCAAACCTATATGCCATCGCTCTCCGATGCTTTGGATAAAGTTGGGATCGCTGAAGCCGAATGTCGCGCTGCGAATATCGAAGAAAATGATTACACGGTGTTCACATGCCCAGATCTCGAGTTTGAACTTGAATTATTTGCTCAAAGTATTGCGAAGAAGATCGCATTCATTGATAACCAGGTCCGTGCCCCTAGTCCGATCCTGAATGGTTTACACCAACACTCCAAAGATCGTTTCCAGAAACATGACAAATCTTACCCCCGCTCAGCTTGAGCAGTTTGAGAGTACCTTTCGATATTTTGACAAAGACGAGTCGAACACACTCAATCTGTCTGAAATGGCAGCTGCCCTTGCTAGCCTGGGCATTATCTACTCGGACGAAGATTTGGACTACATATACGCAGAGCTCACCGAAGTTTATGGCGCAGTCACCTTTGAAGCATTTATCAATCTTTTGGTAAATCCATCCACAGTAAACCTAGAGTGTAACAAACTCATGTTGGTACTCCAGGTTGATATCACCGAAGATCAAACTACGTCCCAGCAGCTGCGAGATTCATTCCGTGGTATTGCTTCGTCCAAGGCATGAGTCAATCCTTTCAGAAGTTGCTTGTCTAACTCATCCCCGCAGCCGTTTGTGACAGAATTGGATCTGCGAATTGCACAGTTGCCTACGCCTGTCATTGAGTATCTGCGCGAGGTTTTGCCCCGCAGACAGAATGGTGCAGGTGAACCCGAGTATGACTATGACAAGTGGCTAGATGAGGCTTTTGTGGAACAATCATAGCTCTATGTATTGACAGTCGCACATGTATTGTAATTGGGCTCGGACTTGATCAAAACGCGTGATCGCAAAATTGTCCCGGTTTGGAAACCTGGAAAGCTTTATCTGTAACAGTGATCATACCCGCTCCCAACCATAAGATACACCCTCCCGTTCAGCACAACTCGAAGAATTCACCACTGATATAACAATGGTGTGTAACCACTCTATCGTGATGATCTTTATCAGTCTTGATATTTCCTCAAAGGCTTCTGGTGTAACTGTTAATCCCGATTGCCTAGGAACATTCCAAGGACTCAAGTTGAAAAAAACGCACAAATATATAACGTTCAATCTGAACAAAGATAACACTGAAATCATCGTGGAAAAGGCATCTACCTCGCAAGACTACGACGACTTCATCGGCGATCTCCCAGAGACAGAGTGCAGATGGGCTGTTTACGATTTCGAATTTGAGAAGGAAGGCGCTGGCAAACGCAACAAGCTCTGTTTCTTTTCCTGGTGAGCCACTTCTTGACCATTTCTTCCAGAGGGTAGACCTTTCGGTCCCTTTACTACCCCAAATATTTTGTCTTGTCGTCCATCCAACGCTTATCTATTCCGATCAGGGCTCCCGACACTGCCAAGATCAAGCAGAAGATGCTTTTCGCGTCATCCAGAGAAGCTCTGCGGCGATCCCTTGTTGGAATCGCTGTTGAAATCCAGGCTACGGAATATTCTGAAGCTTCGTACGAGAGTGGTAGGTCCCCCGATGTTCTAAAGATCGACCCAGTATCCAATGGATTTTGCTAGTTCTCGACAAGGCAAATCGTGGCAATTGATCACTATTTTCGAGCCACTGCCCTCCACCATCTCTATGTAGTACCAATCGAATCGTGCCCGCATAGGGCAATGTTATAATAGATTGAGTCATGATTGCGCCTCCAATTCCCACCATCGTATTCTGAAAAGATACACACATCCAAGGTCTGGACCCTGCAGACTGCAGGCCAACCCAAGATAATTGTGTTCAAATCCAACCTGAAGAATCAACCCTGGAAGCCTCGCTCTGGCGCATGCTTTCCAAATCAAAATGCTTCACAGGAAAGCTCTAGACAATTGCGGATGGATAGGTTTGATTCAGTCACTGCGGATATGTATGGTGGAATAGTATTGAGCGTCAGGTCAGCACAGCCACAGTGGGTGTCACCCTTGGGGTTACACAATAACAAATAAAATAATATTGACGGAACACTGAGCAGTGAGCACACTGGATCACTTGTCTAGAGATCAGATTATACAGTGAGCTTGGCTTCTGGAAATATTATCTGCAAATTTGTTTCTTCACTGAATTCCGATGGATCACGCCCCAAGCCCACCCAACGACCCAACTCCCGGCCTCCACATTCCAGAAGCGCGGGATGGGTTTTTTGGGTATACAGAGGAGAAGAGCCTTCAACATGTGGGTTGTGCTGTATCGCATCGATTTTTGCAAATTGATTATACAGCCGAATAGATTGAAGAGAAATATTGGGCTCACCGGAGAGGCTCAGACACGCGATCCGATGGAACTGGCTCATTTTCTGGCAGTTATAAGGGTTCTTCTATGCAAGCAGCCCAAACACAGCTGGATCCTACCCCCATTATCGATGATGCGGAGCATAGTGCATACAAATCTCACACAGTCGGTATGTATCAGTGTGTTGATATATATATATATAGCCGCTGATTGCCCGGCATCCCAGAGTTGGCCATCGTGACTTCTGAGCACACAGGCCTTTTGAAATCGTTCCAGAAATGTCTTGATTTGCGAGACAAGTATATGTTGAAGTCTCGGCAGCGGCTCGGCGATAACCCGAAAGACTACGATGGCCATTTTCGGGGATTCGACGATGAGAGGGCTGATGTTTCTGGGGTTCGACCTGATGCCGATTATGCGGCGAACCAGCCCTCTTCAAATACATTCACACCATGGAAAATATATCCGCGACCTCCACCTCCTCATTGGCATTGGACTGACAAAGAGCAGGTAGTGAGCTCTGATGGCCACCAGAAGGAATCGCAGGACGAGTTCCGCTTCGAGAATTGTCCCCTCCCTGACACACACCCATGGTCATTTGAGATTGACGAGAAGGGTGTCTTTCAGGTGTATAATCCAGCTCGAGGTACCACAGCGCATCGAGATCATTTTCACTTTCGCTAACCTCTAGCAGGAGACGATCGGCCGGTTTTTGATATTCCCAGCATTAGGGAATATTTTATCGATTTAGATTATGTTTTGGGCGTCATCTCTGACGGACCAACCAAAAGTTTTGCATTCCGAAGACTCAAGTATCTTTCAAGCAAATTCACAATGTACACTCTCCTGAATGAATTCCAAGAATTGGCGGACATGAAAGTATGTCTCGCAAATTTATTTCTGCTACACTCCTTTTCTCATTGGTAGCAGCGCGTGCCTCATAGGTTCAGCACGTTATCCTCGGTTTGAACATAGTCTGAACGCACAACTCAGAGATTTCTACAACGTCCGAAAAGTGGATACACACGTCCACCACTCTAGTAGCATGAACCAGAAACATCTACTCCGATTTATCAAATCAAAAATGAAACGAAGCCCTCAAGTAGGTTTCACTTCATATTTGCGGCTTTGACACGTCAATGAATATAGGACGTGGTGATCTTCCGCGATGGAACTGAGTTGACGCTTGAACAAGTTTTTCAATCCCTCAAGCTGACAGCATATGATCTTTCAATCGATACTCTCGATATGCATGCTCATTCTGATTCTTTCCATCGATTCGACAAATTCAACTTGAAATACAACCCGATTGGAGAATCTAGGCTGAGGGAGATTTTCCTCAAGACTGATAACTATATCCAGGGCCGTTACCTTGCTGAGCTCACGCGAGGTATGATATACATTTTTATCATACCCTTTCATTAAACAGATTGCCAGAGGTTATGACCGATTTGGAGCAGAGCAAATATCAGGTACTTGAATATTGACCAGCAGGATGAAATAACCCTAATTCATTTTTAACCCAGAATTGCGAATGGCGGATCAGTATATACGGTCGCAATGCCGATGAATGGGACAAACTCGCGAGATGGATTGTCAACAACAAACTCTACTCTCATAACGTCAGGTGGCTTATTCAGGTTCCCCGATTGTATGAGGTATACAAAGCGAATGGCTCAGTCGAGACGTTCCAAGATATTGTCACAAGTGCGGATCCATTTCCTTGAAAGGTTTGTCTAATGTGTTATGAGCTAGATGTGTTCCGGCCACTCTTCGAAGTCACGAAGGATCCTTCCACGCACCCTGAGCTGCATGTCTTCCTTCAGCGTGTGATTGGATTTGACACTGTTGACGACGAATCTAAAGTCGAACGGCGAATTTACAAGAAGTTCCCTTATCCACGGCTCTGGAACAATAAGGAATCGCCACCTTATTCTTACTGGTAAGTTTTGATTCTTATACCGCATGTTTGTGTTTCATATTCTTGTTTCATATTTTGTAGGATTTATTATATGTACGCTAATATAGCTAGTTTGAACAATTGGCGATATGAGAGAGGCTTCAGTTCGTGCTCAACCCTCCCCCCTTGACATACTGAACGGTTTTTTTTAGATACATTTGTGTTTCGCCCTCATTGTGGCGAAGCTGGTGACACCGATCATCTGACGTCCGCCTTTCTGACATCCCATTCCATTTCTCATGGCATCTTGCTTCGAAAGGTGCCAGCACTACAGTACCTCTTCTATCTCAAACAGATCGGAATTGCTATGAGCCCTCTCAGCAACAACGCTCTTTTCCTTACGTATGAACGAAACCCGTTGCCGGATTTCTTCAAGACGGGTCTCAACGTCAGCCTCAGCACTGATGATCCTTTGCAGTTCCATTTCACCAAAGTGAATGTTCTCCAAGTCATCTTTTTGTTCCACGGGCTTATTTTCCTCTAGGAACCGTTGCTAGAAGAGTACAGCGTTGCAGCTCATGTAAGTTTCCTTGATGTTATTCTTAGCTGCAAAAGCACCAATCTCGGCAGATCTACAAACTCCCTCAAAGTTCGTTAGCGGAATTGGCCCGGAATTCTGTTCTCCAAAGTGGTTTTGAGATGGAGATCAAGCGTCACTGGCTCGGCCACGAATGGTATCTCCCAGGAGCCGCGGGCAATGATATTCATAAGGTAAGCCAAAAACAGCAGCTCCTCGATCTGTCACATCTGGGTAACATCTGATCTGACTACACTCAAGACAAACGTCCCCGATACTCGTCTGACGTACCGACATCAGACGCTAGTTGCCGAGCTCAACATGATCCGGGCACAAAGCCCATTACCCGATTCGAGTCCCGAAGCCCACGCCAAAGTCCCCTTTACTGCGGATGCGGTTGCTGCCCTAGCCATGGCCACACATTCATAGCGTGGCCCTTCCATACACGATTTGACTATGTTTGTACGTGTCTATCTTTACACTAACATCCACACTGGCAAGTGCAATCATACGTCAATCATACGACCATTGTCTGTGACACAGCTCACAAACCAAGCAGCCCGAATAATTGTTTCTTAAGCAGTGTGTCGACGTCCAACAATCAGCGACGCCACTTCGAAGCTTCAACTCCTAGATCGATACTACTCGGCTGCATATATGTGGACTGTTACAATAGATCAACGAAGGCTACTCAGGATGGAAATGGAAGCCCAGCACAGGCCCAGTGTATCCCACGCAGCTGATATTCTGACATCGACCTAAGCAGCCAGCCGAGTCACAGGCTGAGCTTCGGCCCCATGACACATCATGATGTCGAATCCTTCTCCTTGCCCACCATGCACACGGATACGGTCAAAGCTACCGCAGGCAAACTCGATACATATATAACAGCATCCCCCATGCAACTTGTCTAATTTCCGCTACCTTCTCTATTTCATTCATATCTAATGGTTACTAGTGGGGAAGTCACCAAAGCAGGTCGAACGCTGGTTCTCTGTTTCGACGGCACTTCTAATGAATATGACGGAGATGTTTGTGTTCTATTTCACCCGTGTACTACGATTTTTAACGCGATTTTAGAACACAAACATCGTTAATTTTTTCTCCCTCCTCAAGAAGGATGATTTCAACGAGCAGCTCTGCTACTACCAGGTATCGAGTTCCTATTCTGCCATTTCCTCTAAACCGTTTGCCCCTGATTTAGGCTGGCATCGGAACATTCTTCTCCCCTGGTGTCGTGTCTCCAATTTTCCAATGGGGCGCCAAGGTGTTGGACGAAGCATTCGCATGGCGAGTAACATAATCTCGCCGCCACTATCATCCTCGAACCTTGTTTAGGTACCTTGACGCCCATGTTATGGACGGCTATCGATTCCTGATGCAGAACTACCGCGTCGGTGATAAGATATGTATCTTTGGTGCGTCCATAATGAATGCCACCAACTTCAACGACTCATGGGGATTTGTGTCGATCATCAAGGCTTTTCCCGTGGGGCATACACAGCCAGGTAGGCCGCCTCAAACCCGCCTGGCTTTAACTCTGACACTATAAATAGGGCACTTGCTGGAGCATTGTATAAGGTAACATGTTTTACAACACGGTGCCAGTTGGAGTAATATATTGATGACTGATCAAGGTGGGGCTCCTCCCGCGAGACAACCAAGAACAGGTTCTTTTCGCGTACAAACTTTACAAACGGGAAGACCAGGAGGGAATTCAGCTCTGTGCTGGATTCAAGCAGACATTTTGTCAAACCGTTCGAGTAGAGTTTGTGGGGGTTTGGTGAGCGCAAAATCCAAGCATCTGGGTTTGGCCCCTAGGGCTGCTAATGTTATTTTAGGGACACGGTTGCCAGCGTTGGTGTTCTGATGGGCCGCACTTTGCCGTTTACGAACTCAAATAAATCCATCAAGACATTCCGACACGCTTTGTCTCTTGACGAGGTGCGTTATTCTTTCCTGGCTCTTGGTTCAATACAGTAATCTGCGGAAAACAGCACCGGGCTAAATTCAGGCCAAGCCATTACTACCAAACGCCATCTACACCATCTGTAACAGACCCAGAGGCCAGTCCTACCATTAAAAAAGCTGCCGTATGTCCCGACCCTGGCATGGCAAACATCGGCGTCTTCAAGCGAAAAGGCTTTCTTCGTCGACTGTCACCAAAGTGGTCTCGCTCCCAGAATCTTCCCCCGGACGAAATTGAAGAAGAAGGAGACCCAACGAATGTTATTGAAATGTGGTTTGCCGGTTGCCACTCAGGTGGGTGCTGTTGGCTTCGATTTATGAGCATATTTTAAGCGTTGGTAGATGTCGGTGGCGGTTCGGTTAGCAACGATTCTCCTCATAGCTT
Organism: Collybia sp. MG36; assembly: GCA_003313185.1. Taxonomy (NCBI): domain Eukaryota; kingdom Fungi; phylum Basidiomycota; class Agaricomycetes; order Agaricales; family Clitocybaceae; genus Collybia; species Collybia sp. MG36. The sequence goes on along the minus strand of QGOG01003999.1, from coordinate 50,658 downwards.
GGCGAGCATCAGCCTCCGTTGGATGGTCCGTGAGGTGATGATGTCACAATGTGGGATTCAGTTCGACCAGAACGCACTAACCCGCGTGCACATCCCCACGCTGACACTTCCGACTGACGTCGATGTTCCCAGCCCAGACGAGACAGCTATGGACGAAGGAGACGCCTTGGAGCCAATGAACGATGAGCTGAAATCAAACGTGCTCTGGTGGCTGTTGGAAATTGTACCCTTACACTTCACATGGCAAGATGCAAAGGGCGCCTGGCACCGAAACTATACGTAAGAACACGCTATATTCCGATGTCACTGCGGTCTCAAATGTTTTTCCAGCTTCCACCTGGGAAAAGGTAGGGTAATATCGGACGCCCGCCCCAGTTTCCATGTCACCGTGAAACAACGCATGGACGATCCAGCATTGAAGTATACCCCCAAGGCCAAGTGGGTAGCAGGCACCCAGGTCTACGACAGGTAGACACAACAGAGACACCACATTCTCGTGTATAGTCGTTCCACCAGGATTGCTTATATATATTTTATTTTATTTCCTGGACTATGCGAGATTATCCCAACCGACAGGGACTCCGGACCCAGGTTGTGCTAAGATTTTGGGAGTCATCCTTACGCGATTACGTGCCACGTGGGAATGCTCATCCATCACGAGTTTGTTATTTATGAGTTGCACAGCGGCGGTTACACACTAGAACTTGACTTGAATACTGGCTTTCCGCTGCCCCTGCCAGTGAAAGCTTGGGCAGTCATCTAGTCTTTGTTAATACTCGAGAAACACCGCCCACGATTCACTTTGACTATAATCTAGATATACCCGAGCATGTCCACACCCATTCGCAAAAAGCGGAATTTCAAGGCGCTGCAGCTTAGCGTCGCAGAGCCAGCCCCGCCTCCTCCTCCGGAGCCTGAACCAGTAGCAATACGACAAGCTCCAACACCGGCTGGGGCTGCAGGTGGGAAGAAGAGGCCACCCCCGATGACCTTGACAGCGCCAAAGATACCCAACGCAACATCTGCCGCAGTCCAGGACGTCGATCTATTGACCGTCAACAATGGCCCAAATTCTGCGCCGAACACCGCTTCTCACTCTTCGCGGCGGAACACATACCATGCAACGCTCTCAAGCACTCTCGCTAATCTAGATATGAACGCCGAGATCAAGTTTGACCTCCGAAACGAAGATCTAAAGGACATGCAAGAACTTGGCCAAGGCAACGGTGGAAGCGTAAAAAAGGTTGAACATACGCCCACTGGGACCCTTATGGCCAAAAAGGTTCGTCATGTTTGCAACCAATCCCGTAGGTTATCGGCGTTTGACTATGTGGATTTCCTGGATTTTCTCAGATCGTACTTATTGATGCGAAACCTGCGGTGCGGAAACAAATCCTCCGCGAGCTGCATATTATGCACGATTGCAACTCCAAGTATATCATTTCGTTCTGGGGCGCCTTCATCGCGGAGCCGAACATCTGTATTTGCATGGAGTTTATGGACAAGGGCTCCCTTGACGGAATATACAAGAAGATAGGAGCGATTGATATCGACATCGTTGGCGTGGTCGCGCTCGCTGTCCTCGAAGGTCTCACATATCTTTATGATGTGCATCGTATCATACATCGCGGTGCGTTTCATGTGATTACCAGCTCTGCTCCGATGCTAACGCACAATGATAGATATTAAACCATCCAACATCTTGTGCAATTCCCGCGGAGAGATCAAGATCTGCGACTTTGGTGTCTCTGGAGAACTCATCAATTCCATCGCTGATACGTTTGTGGGCACTTCAACGTACATGAGCGTAGGTGGACCCATGATATGATGATGATCTGATTCAATTATATATTTTTTTCAGCCCGAGCGCATCCAGGGAGCCCAATATACCGTCAAATCTGACGTTTGGTCATTAGGGATTTCCTTGATCGAACTGGCGTTGGGCCGGTTTCCATTTTCCGAGTCGTCTTCAGACGATTCTGACCTATCGGACTTCGAGGGCACGCTCTCGCCTGCAAGGCCGGGTTCCATCGCCTTTCCACCCGCTAGGCAGCGGGCAACAACTGCGCGAAAAGACAAGAGAAAGAGTAAAGGTGTTAGTCTGCAGGGAGGCGGGATGACAATGAGCATCCTTGAACTGCTACAACACATTGTAAATGAGCCCGCGCCGCGACTTACCCCCGAAGGGCGTTTCCCGCCAGAGGCAGATTCATTCGTCGATAGCTGTCTATTGAAAGATCCCGACGCCCGAAAAACACCCAAAGATCTATTGGTAAGCATCGGCATTTATTCCAGGCTACAAATACTGAACAAGATTCCAGAGGGATAAATGGATAGAAAAAGCAAGGGCATCAACTGTGGATCTCGAGGCATGGGCGAATACCTTTTAGTTTCCTACAGATTATACCCATTGTGGTCCATCGCCTAGCTCCCTCTATGTGTGCCATTATTCAAATAGCTATTGTATTTTAGAGGAAGCTGTGTTGCGTCTCGGCTGCGAAATCAGTTGACCAAACATTGTCATGTCGACTGCATAACAGGATGGTTATGGTCAAAGGGATGCCCATATAATCCAACCATTCCCTTCTTATGCTTCTCACTCGACTTCCGGATTCGTTCGACGCGCGGGTCGCAAGTTCCCCACTGTTGTTGATCAAGATATACGGGTCGAAAGCGCCGCGTTGAGGGAGGTTCTTCGTCAGGCGACGATTGTTCCTCTAGCACCGCAGCCATACGGCGCTTTGTTGGAGATCGAACGCGGCGAGGAGTTGAAGGAGCAGGTGTATCAATGTAGCGGAGCGGAAGGGAATCTGATAGTTGCGTGCCAGGTAGCGCTTCTATCGTCACTCGGGAGGATGACGCTACAGGGACGGTCGGCAGTCTTTCAATAGGCGGCAAGCTCGGTTTGGAGTCTAATGGAAGCTTTCGTTTCTTGGTGGGAGTTTCGGGCGGGTCCACATCCATAGCCGCATCATCAAATTGAGACTGGGAAAAAAGGACTTTTCGCTTCTGCGGCGTGTCCTTGGAAGGCAGAGCGCGCAAAGACGTTTTGGATGGGGATTTCTTGGTGGAGGAGGTGGAAGCAGTGGGTTTGGAGGGTGAGGCACGCCTGGTTTTGACAGCATCAATTATTTGCGACTTTAGGTCAGCAAAGTTATTAGTGAGCTGATTGAAGGTGGTAACGAGGCCTTTTTGAGAGATGGAATTTTCCTCAGAATAAGTGTGCAGTGGGAATATGTACTTCTTCCCCTTTCATACCATGCTATTTAGCGTTATGAGATGATATAGTAACAGAACCACACCTTCAAGGCACTGCAGACCCAGAAAAATACAGCGCATTTTAGATCGGTGGTGACAGGACTATAACGGCCGTCAAGCTCGATAAGAGCCCGCTCAGTCTTCGTCATCCATGGAACGAGCTCTTTGGCCATGGGGAGGCCGTATTTTTGGAACAGAGATTCATAAGACACGTCCGTCCGACCGCGCTGGCGAGTCCCGCCCAAGGCAGCCTCGACAATGTGGAATGTCTTTTCAAAGTCTGATTTCTTGAGACACGACGCGATTTGCGCGCTAGTTCGATTCACGTCGCCATTCTTTAGCCTGCTGCGCGCGTGAATACATGGATAGATTCCATCGAGATACCCACTACTTGCCTCTCTGAAGCGATATTCGCGCAAATGGCGGCCAAGCCAGTGGTGTGCGATCCAATCTCAAAGCCTGAACCGGGGCCAGTCTTTTGCTGGGCAATCCTTAATAAATTGAGAGCTTCAGAGAGTGTTTCGGCTTCTCGACACAGGTGCTGAAGTAGATGTTCATTCGGTGGCATCTGGAAAGACAAGTGATGGTGATGCACTAATTTGGCACAACAATTATCCTTTCCTTATTCGTCTGACATCATAGCCACCCCAGATACTGAGACTTGTTCAAATACATATATAAGCCCGTGCTCTACAATCTGTGTATGTAGGCAGTCTGATCCGAAGCAACCAACACACTGACTACTATGTGAGTACATCCAGCATCACAAACCTACACTGTCTCACTCTTGACCACAAGTATGGCCTCGCGTAATAAGTTGCGAAAAGTGTTTCTGCCTCTTCAAAGCTTCGACAAGTGCTGTATCTGTACCACTACGACACCCCTACGGCTCTGTTCAGGATGTGGCGAGGTCGGGTTGTTCCCAGATTTCTCCAGCTTATAGAGGCGAACTGATGAGATGATAGAAAATCTATTGCTCTCAGGATTGCCAGAAGAAGGACTGGCCGACACATAAAAAGCAATGCGGTATGATTTTTATTGGGATCCATGTTCTGCTTCGTCTCAATTCCAACCAACGGTAAAGGCAGCACGGATCGAATAAGTTTGACGTCGTTTTACCCCTTTCTTGCCTGTTTCGCGGACGCTTGTCATTTACATCCAGAAAAACCCGCGCACCCGGCCATCCAGCACGTCATCGTGAACTCGCCCAACCCGGACATAGGTGCTTCCATATTCCCAGACGGATCAGCCGCGAAACTCGTTGTGTTGGGGGAGCCATTGACCCACCCGCAATTGGAAGCATCCAGTTTAAAGTGGTGGCCCACCGCAGCGTCAGACAAGGTGCGGTCTAAACTATTCCGGCGGATTTGTCGGGAAGGTTACGCTCTCCCCATCGCCCTGGCCCTCTGCATTGGCCTACTTAGCGACATGTATACCACAACATCAACTCCTGCTTCTCAATCTCCCGACGGCAAGGCGAAACCAAGAGTTCGCCTCCAATACCGCAGCTCGCCCATTAGCGATTTCGGGATCGCCAAGGGCGTGGCCAATGTCAAGGGCCAGGACAGGCTGGCCTATCTCTACTTGATGGACGGCACATTCGACCAAGGCCAGGATCCGAATGACCACTATTGGATCTACTTCACAACTGTGCGCGGGGAAACCGTCTCCCTTGATTGTGCCATGTTCACCTTCAATTTCGGTCTTCTGGTGGAGGCCATGCCCTACATCCAGCACATATTGCCCCCTCTCTCCCTCGCGCCAGCCCATTTTACCGGCCGAGAGGTAGCGCGCAACGCTCCAGCCCTGACGAAAGAGACGCAGCGATTCACCGTACTCCGAAACACCGATCTCCACAGGGCCGTCGAACACAGTGCGTCGGAGTTTCGTTCTGCCGATGCTAAAACCATCTGCGAATTCATGGAGAAGATCGCGGGAAGGCGCTGTAATGCCTCTGAAAAAGATTTGGTCATGAAGTTTTCGGTAAATAGTGGTATGGCAATCGGTATTACCCTTCAAGATCGTGCGTGGGTCTCTTGGCCGAAGGATCCCGACATCAAGGCCGAGGTAGACCCCGGAGACTCACACGACACACCGGATTATGATGACGAAGAGTCGTGGAAGTTTATCAGAAAATGGGCCCGAAAGCATCGACGGGGAGAAATCACATCGGAAATTATGGGGGACGCATTTCGGGCTTGGAATAAAAACCGAAAGCTGCAAAAGTAACCCCGGAGCATTCAACTGATTTTCATTCGACGACATAATACTGTACAATAAATGACTTCAAAGCTTTTGTTCAGTGACTCTAGGAAGCTCAACAATCTGGTCAAACCCGGGATATTCGGGAAGGTTGAGCTGATATTTCTCCTGGAGTTTTCTGGAAGTACATTGAGGTTTAATTCGGCAAGTAGGACCAGGACTCACGTCGGAACAAAGCGTCCGCCAAGAAAATGCCGTCCTCCGAAGGACCTGACGCCCTCCTTGGGTGCTGTCAAGCTGAGCAACACATCTGGGTGGAACCCGTCATTTGATTCATCCCCTTTTTCGACATCCCAACCAGATGGGATATCAATGGACACAACAGGAAGACGTGATTCTTTCAGTAAAGCCAATGCAGAATCAAAAGGTGCGCGAATGGGTCCTTTGAAAGAAAAGCCGAAAATGGCGTCCATGATCACGTCGGACGATTTCAAGGCATCATGGAGAGTGTCGGTGTCCATCGAGGGTGGGAGGGTTGGTATTTTCATGTTCTCACATTGCTGGAGGAGCCGCTATCAAAGTAAATGTACCCACTGTCGATAGCTTTCCACCGGGTACGATATATTTTACAAACCTTGTATATATCTTTTGAGCCAGGCTATCATTGAATAAGCGCTAAATGGGCGGGTGAAGCCACTGCTACCGACCTTGGGCATGTATATCGTCGGCTTGTACCCGAACATACCAAGGTGACGGGCCGCAACAAGGCCATCTCCGCCTGAACCCAGACGCCTGATTTGTATCCACGACCTGGGCCTTGTTGAGAAACATACCTTGGTTCCCTGGCCCGCAACAGACCAGCACACGGGGGTATTCATTCTTGTTGTACACCTTGGAGAGGGTCTGAGCGCACGCGAGCCCAGCCAGTTCCATAAGCTGGAGAGAATGAGAAATTGCAGTGCACCACCTATATGTTTGTCATTCTCACACCTGGTCAAGACTGAACGCGCCAACCGTGCTCATGAGGTCCTCATCGATCTATGTAGGCGTGCGTGTGAGATGCTAGGAATCGGAATCCCATATGCTCATTAGGACTCACTTGCTGGGCGATTCTGGCGGAGAGATACCTGACGGACATGATGGTTATGGTTCACTTTGTGCATCCGCAGCCTGAGGTGACGTCGTGCCACAGGGCTAGGTGGTCCAATGGTATCTCCATCAACCTCTACCACCAACCAGAATGGCTATGAATAAATTCGGGAAACCTGCTCCTGCTCCACATGAGGCGAGACTGCCTTTCAACAAGTAAATTCGTGCACCAAATTACAAGAAATAGCGGGAGCGCCCCTAGTACATTATTGCTCTACTGGTTTGGTACACACCCTTTTATGCTCTTCCCAGTCCTTTCGCTGGTGTTCTGGTGAGCAGTATTTAACGAGCTTACATTTGCTACATGTCTGCGGGATGACCTTGGGCTCGGTGGCGCTCTCCCTGGAATCTACGCTGCCGCTCTCCGAGCTCTTGCTGCTGTCAGGCTTCTGTATCCAGTCCTCAAAGAAACAGAGGTCACAATCAATCCAGTTGCACATCTCTTTCGGCCTGAACTTTCTGCGTCTCGCGGTCCGTTTGATGTCCAAAACCGAAGCATGGGCCGGCCCCTGGCGCGGAAAGCGGATCATCTCGCAGTCGTCTGTGCAACAAAGATTTGGACATCCGTTTGGGTAGTCGTAGAAGATATCTTCATCTGGCACATAAGCTGGGTCGGTGAAGAAGATCTGAGAATAAGATGCTGTTTGATGAGAGAATAGGATGAGGAATCGGGGTTGTTTCTCGTGTAGGATCGCCCGTAGTGTGAGATCGATTTGAGGGAAGCATGGAGTGCGTTGCTGTCGGACGAGAGTGTGGCTCAAACGCATGTCTATGAAAGGGTAGTGTTGGAAGGCGCAGAGGGCGATTGGATGACGCGGTACTCACGTTCATGTTGTATCCATCGCTCCTGACTTGGGTTGCATGTGCGCCCAAACGAGTGACGGCAGACGAATTTGAAGTATTCGGTGACATCGTCCATTTCCTGTCTCTTGAGGTCCGTTACGATAACAAAGATTTCATCGCAGCCCGTGTCGTGCATGCCCCTCAGTAGCATAAGTTCAGGGAGCTGCAAAGAGATGAGACAAAAACGGCCATTCCTGCAAACTACTGACCATCGTGAAAACCACAGGCATCATGGGCAATTTCCGGTCCTTCATCGATTGGTGGTGGTAGACATGGGTCGTCCATGTCCTGTCCAATGGTATCAGACGTCCAGTATCGACTGTGCGACAAAAGACGTTTTCAGGGACGAAATCACCCTTTGTCCATGCAATGATCTGCTTTTTCTGAGATTGGGCATGTTTCCGATTCCTCACGTCGCGAAACCAGTTCTGATAGGTGTCGTGCCCGGAGCTATGGTGCTCTAGCCATTTGTCGATCAGCGTGTCCGTCGAGTCGTGATCAAGGGTAGTTCTAACGAGCTCTGACATTGAGAGACTTGGAGGGGCAAAAATGGAATATCGTTTGGGTCCGCGCGGCATACTGGGTGGATCGTGGAAGATGAATCCAAGAGATGAAAAGACTCGGAAAACGAAATTTACGGTGGATTGACCAAAGTGACGGCAATCAACTGGAAAGCCGGGCAAATTAGCTCACACTCAAGCTCTGAGCGAGGCTGAGCCCCTGATCACGAACAAAATTCACTTCAATCTTACGCGAACAACGAAATGATTCAAAGAATCTCAAGCAACTTTTTATTATTCAAAATCTGATCCTATTAGGCCTGTTCCACTCCAACTACGAATCCCATTAAACCAAGTACCGCCATCAGAACACGAAACGCAAGCTCCTCAATTAGTTCCCTGGTACTGAGCAACCGCAGTGATGGTCGTAGTGGTGGTGGTGATGAGGGGCCGGTTTTGGGTGCTCATGATGGTGCTGAATGGGTGGCGTACCGCAAACAGGGTGATGGTTCGTATCTGTACCTCGATCAACACTTGGTCACTGGAAAACTATGAGAATAACCCACCAATGATGAGGCGAACTGGCTTGGCCTCCGAGTTACCCTCGCCCCAAGCCAACACTTCCGCAATACGAACGTGTTCGTCGATGCGCTTACCGCAAGGGTTCTGCCAGTGCACAAGCGAGCGAAGGTGAGAGGCAAGATAACCTTGAGCAAAGATGTGGTTGGTGATATGGGCCATAAGCTCAAGCTTGTGGACATTCAGCTTGATACGTTGGGTGACTGGGTGAGCAGTTGGGTTGTGAACGTAAACATATTGGAACCAGAAGGTGGTAGGTACGTCCTCTGTAATTTGATGTGAGAAAATAGTTCCTGGTGCAATTCAAGGGTCTTACCAACAACCAACTTGAGGGCGCTTTCCTGGCATTTTCCAATCCCCTGTTGAAGGAGTTCTTCAACCAAGTAGCTGGCTTTTACTTTTTGACCATCCTTCCTCTCCCACCAAGTCGAGGGACGATGCTTCGCGTCCACAAATCCTTGACGGAACACTATCAAATCTTTTCGTCAGTGAGTGACCATCTAGTTATGCATGGACTATGTACCGTGCTCCAAAACATCCTCGAGGTCAGCGAGCTTGTGGTTCTCGAACTCAAGGTCGATGAGCTGAGTGGTGGACGGGAGGTGGGCCCGGGAGGCCAGTTGGTAGGTCAACCAGAGCTCACTGTGAGTCATGACGAAGATGAGAGTAGTGAGGAAGGAAGATGATAGGAATGTATGAAGGAGGGTGAGGAACTCAATGGTCAAAAAAGTTGGGTTTATATATTGCTGCTCCCTGGAATGGTTCGCACGCTAAAAAGCGGCGCGCTCGGACTGGAAGAATCCCGAGTGACACGACTTCAATTTAGTCTGTACGTAGCGATGAGGCACGTCCCCCCCCACTATATCGACCCTTTCGACGAAGTTTGTGCTAGCTTCTTGGAAGGCGGCTGAATTGATCCTGTCCCCAGCTGAGCTTTTCCATCAAGACCTTCCTGCTGTTTCATTTATTTGTGCAACATTGGGCTCGGGGCTATTTGAGGATAAAAATCTCAACTTACTGCTTGGGAATGGTACTGTGCAAGGATAGCACCCCGCCGATCGCCAGACGCGACTTCGTCACGTGGCCAGAAATTGAAATATTTCGAAGCCCGTCCCGAACAGGGAAAATATTGACTCGACGGTAGCCTCCGGTCCGACGTTGCGCAGTCGAGCACAGCGACACCGTGTTCGAACTTTGAACAGTTCAAGTCCTCAGGCTGATATATCGCTATGCTGCACGGCCTCTGGGTTGCTGTAAGCCTTCTGGTCTCTCCAAGCTATATCACATCGGTCGCCGCTCTACATGGACCTGATCTTATCCGAACCTTGGGGCCACAGGGAGTCAACCTATGGAAACTGAACAAATTGAAAGCATCCAAAGGGCAACTTGGGCTAACTGTCCAAGATCCCAACCCGGCCAGCCTCTTCCGTCCAAGCACCCATGCCGGATTCGACGCCCAGTGGTTTACACAACCTCTGGACCACTTCTCTGACACAGGGTATACCTTTCAACAGCGGTTCTGGGTCAACTCGAGGCATTACAAGCCTGATGTGGGTGGCCCTGTAATCGTGCTAGACGGCGGGGAAACTAGCGGTGAAGTGTGTTATGGGCGCTCAGAATTATGCTCCAATTGACCCCGAACAAGGACAGGCTTCCTTTCTTGGATACTGGGATAGTCGAGATTCTTGCCAGAAGCACTGGTGGTATTGGGGTCGTTCTTGAACATAGGTATTATGGTAGGGCTTATTAAATGCCTATTGCTGTGCAGTCTCGATCCCACCCTCCAGGGCAGTCCATGCCAGTGTCAAACCTGACAACGGATTCACTTCGGTATGCCCACCCCGAAATAAGCCTCAAGCAGGGTAAATTGTTGACCTCCTGTAGATGGCTCAACAACGAGCAAGCGGCAGCGGACAGTGCCAATTTCATGGCAAATGTCAAATTTGATGGTATCAAGGAAGACTTGACAGCGCCTGGGACCCCGTGGATATATTACGGAGTACGCGCTGTCTTTCACAATTCCCCCAACCATGTGGGTGAACATTATTTGTGAAAGGGTTCATACGCGGGTGCCCGCGCCGCTCACATGAAGATCCTCTATCCTGAATTGGTGTATGGCGCAATTGCCTCAAGCGGTTCGCAGCACATCTCGCTATAATTTTTGCTCGGCTGAATATCCCATAGGTGTAACGCACGCGGCTATAGAGAACTGGGAGTACATGGATATTATTCGCAACGCGGCAGACCCCAAATGTTCTGCTCACCTTGTGAATTCCATCCAGGTCGTTGATGCAATCCTTGCGGGAGGGAGATTCACCCATGCCCTCAAATCGCTCTTTGGGTTGGGCGGTTTGGAGAGTAACCAAGATTTTGTATCGGTTCTCCAAGTAGGTGTCCATTGTAAGCCGCGGTGTGAATCCTTGATAGATATGCTCTGCAGTCACCTTTGGGCTCTTGGCAGTCGAAGAATTGGGACCCAGAAGTTGGTAGCACAACTTTCGATGACTTCTGCAGCGCTCTTAGCCATCCACTTGGGCGCCATGCATCAGTCGAGTTACCGCTGGGCCATCGCGAACGGATGTTCGTCGTGACCGGTGGCTTACGACTGGATTTCTCCATTATCAATTACGCTCGTTGGATCAAAAAGGTGAGCTCAATCGAGATATTTCAGCCCCATGAGTCTCACCAGAGGTAGCACGTTGTTTCTCAATGTCCAACAGAAATGACCGTGGAAGACGTAAATCCCACCCTAGCACATTCTCGTTCATTCGAGCTCACCAATTTTTCAGTGTTTTGGTACTCTCAACGATGCTAAGTACCAGGAGACAACCCTCGACCAAGATTGGCGCCTGTGGCTCTTCCAAGTGTGCACACAGTGGGGGTATTTCACTGTAAGATATCCATTCTTTGAGGTACTCCCCACACTAATTTCTCCTAGACCGCACCCCCTGATCAAAACCTACCCCGGATTATCTCTCGTTTCTTGACCTTGGAGTACGAGTCCAAGACATGCAAACAGGTACGCCGCCATCCCCCGAAAGGCCTGTAGCACCATTCTCACACCAACATCAGGCTTTCCTCCCCGGGAAATATTTCAAGGTGCCATCTCTGCCAAACATCACGGCCGTAAACGCTCTGGGCGATTTCGACATTGCAGCTGATCGTCTGGCCATTATCGATGGAGAAGGTACTCCCTCATCTATATATCAACGTCTAGGCTTATTCATCATACTCCAGTGGACCCTTGGAGGCCGGACACACCACATAGCCAGTACGCGGATGATCGGGAGGATACCATTTTGCGCCCATTCAAACTGATTCCCGGTATGTCTTTGGCGTTCTTTTGCCGCTTCCCGTGGATAACTGTACCGGCGTAGGTGGTGTGCATCACTATGACGAATATGGGCTCCTCAACATATTCGAGGAGCCACCTCAAATCCGCAAGATCCACGGAGAAATGATTCTCTTTGTAACGGAGTGGCTCAAGGACTGGAAACCACCCAAGAAGCACTAAATACTAAACATCGGACTCAATTCTGGATATATTTTATATTTTGACAATCAAACTGCAAACTATGACATTCCAAGTTGAAGTATTCAAACTACAACCATAAAATAATCCGTAAAACTAGTTTACGATTCAAGGTTGATGTCGGTGGGTCAGTAAAACAACATAAGAGCCACAGGCGTTCATGTGGTGGGTGATGACACGACCAGGGCGTGCAACATACATGAGCCCATTGAAAATGGGAGTAAAAGTAGTGTGGTATATGATTAAGGAAAGGGTGACGGGAAAAGGATCATGACGCGTGAATTAGAATCGCTTGACAAATCGCTTGAGACTGTGATTGCTGCGCGAGATGTTCCTGCGCTGGGTCTGTGGCTTGGACCTGCAAGTTGTCGGAGTGGGCCTTGTGCTGCTTGTCTTGGGCGGGTTCACCCTAGCCTTACTTGTTTCTGTGGGCGCTGCTGTGGAGGGTGGTGGTGGGGATGGCGCTGCCGAGGATGTGGAAGGTGGGGGCGCCGCTGTGCTATCCCCCGGCGCTGTTGACTCGGAGGAGGGCGTGGATTGCGCCGGAGTGGTGCCTCCCGGCGCATTCGAGGAGGACGCAGGCGCAGCAGTGTTGGTGACAGGCGGGCTGATCAGCGTTCCAGTCGCTGTTGGCTTGTCCGTATATACATAGACGGGTGAGAGGATACCAGGCTTGACGGCCTCGGGGACAATGATTGGAGTTGGACCCTCCTGGATGGGGTTGCTTCCGGGAAGCTTTGGAAGAATCCCAGTGACTAGGGGTTTTCTTAGCACATGTGTGGGTGCGTGTGGATTATAGTACCTTGTTCATCGACGGTTGGGGTGATGTAGCATTTCTTGTCCTTGGTAACGGTAAAGATCCCCTTGTCGTGACAACATGTTGGCTAAACGTCGGGTGTGTCAATCACCACGCAAAATCAGGATCGAATTAACTCACGTCCCCGAAGTTATTGCAGGTGCAACCATCGACGGCCTTCTGGAGGACACCCGCATCCCATCCATTGAAGAAATCTAAACTCGTTTAGGACCGATTTTTCTGTGGATTATGGAGGAAACTCACCTGCGTGATAACTATAGCCGATGGTCTCTCCGTTGGATAGAACAAATGGTTGGTTGGGATTCTTCGCCTCGGACCGATATTTCTCGAACGACCCAGTATCAAGATAAAACTTTTGAAAATAGTATGAACGGGTGAAGAACATATCGGTAGGCGGCGACGCTTACCTCCATGAAAATACGAGGAATGGTAACAGGATATTTGGGGTCAGTGCATGATCCACGGTCTGGGCCCTCAGATCGATATGCAACATGGTCTTGATGGTTCGGAGAGTCGACATTCTGATTCAGAACTAAGCAAGCAGGAACGGAGAAGCGAGCTGAATACGAATAACCTTGCCGTCCCAGCAGCTTTGGAAGTTCTGTAAAAATATATGTGAGCGCTTGATTTAACTATGAGCGTCATAAAAAAGCTGTACAATTTGTTGCCTGATACCGGATGGGCAATTTTTTTCGGGGAACGTTTCATGACGGGTGGTTTCACCCTCATAATTTAAACAGAGGAAGCTGACCGCATCCTGTTGAGCTCCTGGCTGGCTTGTTCGTTTCATGGAGCTCCCAGTGATCATCCGGAACTAAAAGAAAATGCTAAGTCCATTTAGTTATTTCAAGATCTGCGAAACACACGTTGTCGGGGAAAGCGGTGGTCGTGCCAGGCGCATTGTCAAATAGATAATCTAGTCCGGTGAACCAAGCATTTTCCAAGCGGAAACACTGAGCTTACAGCTATCGGATTCTTAGGTAAGGAGGAAGCTATGCGAAATAGTACTGGGGTGCACTTACATGACGAAACCGCCTCCAACTAGGGAGGTGCTTCCGTTGGCCCAACTATGAACCATGTCTCAGGGAACAGAAATTGAGAAAAATAAAATCGTAAGTACAGGAAGTGAGTGGTCTGGAATGGCCCGTAAATGAGTGAGCACTAAAGCTGGAGGGCTGACATACGGGAGTCCAATAATTGGATTTATCTTCAGCAATCGGGGTTGAAGTACACTCGCTCTTGCGAAGCAAGTCGGTAGTAACGTCCCTGCCGAAATTGCTACCACCGACCACTGGGATGGAACGTCGATAAGGGCTAATTGTGTCTTAGAACCACGAAATGCGCACCCTGGTGCAAATGAGACGAGATTCCACCGGGATTGACGATTGGATCCAGACGTTGGACGGTTATAAGGTTTGCTGTTGGTCCGATCTATGAGGGGAATTTCGTGATGTTCGATGCCACATACTAATGCCCATGAGCCAGTATGCATTGGCGGTGCTCAAAGTGGTCAGCAGGGCCAGGGCCCCGAACGTACGCGGCGACATTGAGGGAGTGTAGAATAAAAGAGTGACAGCCCTATGCAGACGCAAAGGGAAATGTTAGAGGTGAAAGGAAAAGGTGAGTGTTGAACCCAATTCCTGACGTTTTATCCTGGCTGCACGCTTCAATTTCGAAGAAAGGGGTAATCTGTTTCTATGGATAAGATGATGCGGCCCACATGGATAAATGGTAAACGAATTGTATGACGGGGCCTTGACTACAAAAAGGGGTTTATAATGAACTTACCGATGCTGAAATCGACGGGAGAGCAAGTATTAATGGAAAGGAATATGGATTTCGCGATCTGGCCAGGCTGAATCCCCTGCAGTAAAGTTGACGCTGCGAGCTCGAGATTCAGTGCACACCCGCCAAAAATATTTTCGTCGAGAGGTAATCGAGAGGCAATTCTCCCAAGAAAATTTGAGAAATGATATCATAGCGTCCCTGATCAGGGACGCCATGATATTTAGCGGATCACAGCGATTATCGCGCAGCTGAAGAAGAGGAGCGCCGACCAGAAATTGCGGAGATTGAAGTCAGGCAAGAAGAATAAGCCGTGTGGGAACTTCATTTTAGTCTCCGCTACAAACTCCGCCCGGCATACTCTCACTGATGTCATCAGCGCTCGAATCAAGCGCTGTTGTAACAGCATTTCCTTGTGGGGATCAACCTGGTAATTGGATACCATTCATAAACGTCTATCACTCCAGTCCACTGTACCAATAATGGGATCAAAGCAAGGGAAACTTGGACAGAGCCCAGCGGGACAAAAGTCGGCAAGGGAGAGTCCCAAGGACATTCCATCCCTTGCAAAATATATTCTAGCTGGGAAGTGCCGCAGAATCGCATTGATGGTATGTATCATCCTCAAATGTTGGCATTCTTAACTCAGGTCCGAATACTCGCGTGTAGCTTGGCGCCGGTGTGTTTATTATAAACCTCCATCCCTCGTCGCCGCATGCTCATTCATCAAACCCATAGGGATCAGCACGTCCGCAGGCATTCCTGATTTCAGGTCTCCAGAGACAGGTGAGCGATGCCGCAATAGCGAATGATATATTGCTCAGCAATTTCCTAGGACTCTATGTACGTTAATATTTGATGCCTGGGTCGCATTTATGGATCTAATTCGGCCAAATATGCAAGTCCAACCTGGCTCGGCTGAATCTCCCCCACCCCGAAGCTGTATTCGAGATTAGTTTCTTCCGCAGAAATCCTGTACCGTGTTTGTATCTCTCTCGAACGCCAGCGAAAATACTGGGCGCTTATCTGCTCTTATTGTTCAGTTTATACTCTCGCTCAAGAGTTGTATCCAGGAAAATTCCGTCCAACGAAATCCCACTCGTTTATCCGTTTATTACACGCCCACGGCCTCCTGCAAATATGCTTCACACAGAATATTGATACTTTGGAACGTCGGGCTGGCGTTCCAGATGATAAAATCGTTGAAGCACATGGAAGTTTTGCCTCGCAAAGGTGCATCGAATGCAAAGCATCCTATGACCACGAAGAGATGAAGAAATGTATCGCGGCGCAGCGGATTCCTAGGTGCGAGAAATGTAACGGATTAGTGAAACCCGAGATTGTATTCTTTGGGGAATCTGTATGGTCCCCTCTCTCCTGCATTTGATAAACCTCACCCGCCCATATACTTAGCTCCCCAAAAAGTTCATGGATTCACTCCCTGAACTCATAACAACAGATTTGTTGATAATCATGGGCACGTCCCTCACCGTCCATCCATTTGCCACCCTTGCGAGCGTCCCATCCGCAACTACCCCCCGTGTGCTGATAAACCTCGACCGCGTCGGCGATTTGGGCAGGAAGCCTAATGACTTGGTTCTGCTAGGAAGGTGCGACGAAATTATTGAAGAGTTATGCAAGGAGCTAGGATGGCATGAGGAGCTGCTGAGACTTTGGGAGGAAACCGCAGACACAGTCACAACTGAGGAGAGTAAAAACCCAGAGGAACCCAAGGCCGAGGGCTCGGATGGCGTACCGTCGGAACCGTCAGAGAGCAAGACTACGGACATCGTTGATGAATTAACCACCGCTCTGCAAGGCAAATTACAGGTGGCCGAAAAAGACGAGCCACCCAGGGACGGTACTGCTTTCAAATTGTATTGGGATTGTAACGATTTTGACTGTACACCAGATCCCGTCGAACCAAGCCCAGAGGCAGGGGATTCCGCTGATAATACCAAGCCTGTCCAGGAGGCGGGCGACAATGTGACTGCCACAGAGAAATTGTGATTTTCGGTCCCAGCAGTGTATTACAAAAGACTCTTGTACAATTGGCAAATGGATGATAGGAAATGTACGCCCCATATACTACCCCATAGTTCGGCACGGTCCTTGCAGCAAAAGGAGTCCCCATAGAGGCGGTAAGATCCACTCTACATATATCAATGTCGCCTAGAATGTCAAAACATTCGCCAAGGTAACCTTCAGGAGTCATCACCAACACAGGTAAGTAAATCCCATGCCGGTTCGTCCCTTGGTATCCCTCGGTTGGCAGATCGTCCAGAGATAGGTGTACTCATTTATATGAGTAACTCTCCACGATCTACCGGATAAGGCAGAACTGAGGTTCGCTCAAGAAATGGATGGGCTTAGAGTGTGGGCCTTTGAGGTAAAAGGCTATATTGCTCGCAATCCGATGGAGCTGGCCATACATTTGGCGAGAACAGGAACAAGTAAGCGTACGATCAGAATGCGGAGACGGACCAAATGACCAAGACAAATATGTTGAAGGGAATATTGAAACAGGTGGACAGTGGCGCGGACGGATCCTGCTCGGGTGATGACACATTTATGAGAGATGAATAGTCTTAAGAAGAGTCCAAAACACAGCTGGAATTACTCATTAGAGTTTTTCGGCGATGCTGAGTTGCCCGGCGCGGGGTAAGCGTTCATGATACTGGCAAAGGTCGCCGGTACAGAAGGTGGTGTCGCAGTTGATGTCGGGGCGCTCGTGTTGGCGAGATAGGGTGAATTTTGTGGTTGCCCCCGTGAGCTCGATCGTGTTTGATGGACGTTGGGAGAGGCTTGTGCCGCACCCCGGCCTGCCGGCGCAGGAGACTGGGATGCAGTGCGCGCGGCGTTGCTATTCGCAGTGCTCTGTCGGGTTGTTCTTCTTTCTGTGGCAACAGGTGGTTGGTATTCTTGAATGTTCAAAGTCTCAGACGTGGTGGGTGGGGGAAGAACTATCCGGGTCAAACCTTGCTGAGCCGGTTGGGGTTTTTGCGTTGAAGGCGCTTGCGGGGGTTGTGGGGCTTGCCCAGATTGTTGAGCTTGTTGCTGAGCTTGCTGAATGGCCTGTTGCTGGGCGCGCTGTGCTTCGGCTTGAGCCACGATGTGCTGAGGATAATGAGACATCCCCCTCGGCGATTCCGGGTTTTGGGACGCCTCCCGTTTAAGTTTTTCTTCTTTTGAGGGGTAGTAGGCACCGATGGGCATTGATGCATCATACTCTTCAGGAAGTGCAGGAATCACAGCGGCATGCCGCCCACCAAGAGGGCTATTCCACAGATTGAGCAGATGCTGGGAAGTAGGATGGCGGCACTTACCCTCCTTCCACGAAATTCTGCCAGACATAATCCCGGAGGCGATCAGCATTGGGGAGCTCTTGGATGAGATGCTTGATGGTGTTTTGACCGAGACCGAAAAAGTCGGGTCCCGAAACCGAATTGGAATGTTGTCTATTTCGGATGGCATTGGCCTGCTTGACTATGTTTGACCAAGCTCCCGTCGCCGTGCCCGCAATCACAGGCCGATCGGGCACATCCGAAGGTACGATTTGAAATTTGGGACCATCTCCACCGTCTAAAATGGTACAATGATATACCACTTCGATACCGGGATCAATGGTCGACAAATACCGTCTAAAGTAACAACGAATGAGATGAATTCTCGATTGAGCGAAGAATCTGACCGGGTGACCTCGTATCCAACAGGAAATATATACCGTTCAGTATGAAAGTGTTCCCTCATGCAAACATCCCCAAGATTGATGACTGTCATAATGCCGACATTCAATGGCAGCATGGGCTTGCCTTTCTTGTCCCGCGGAACCATCGGGATGCTGAAGCTTCTGCTTGTAACAGTATGAGCCTTGAGTCGTTTTGGTTTTGTCTGGCGCTGAGCCTCAGAAGGCGGCCTTGGTGCAGCAGGGGGCATGAAGCCAGGATTGGGACCATACAAACCACTGGGACCAGCCATCGGCGCCGCCGCTAGATAGTAGTAAGGATTCGCGTACGGGTGTGCGTAAGTAGGTGTATTGGGGGTGACAGGCGTATTTGGGCTAGGATAATAAAGGGAATATGGATTGATGGCAGTCATGGCAGCCATTGGATGGGTAGCGGTGGTGATCGTCATGGGTCCTGGAGCCATTGCAGCCATTGGATTGATCATCGGCATGTGTAATTTTGTGGCAGGTGCTGTCGTGGTGCTCGGGGAGGAGTTATCGAGGGAATTCACGGGAGGGGCGGCACTTGTGGCGCTCTGATTCGACGGCGAATTCGTCCCTGGGGCTTGCGATGATGTTGCTGCATTAGCTGCATTTTGTGCCGCGATCGCGGCTTCCGCGACTTTGACGATATTTTCCATGGCGGGAGAGACCTCCTTGGATGATGGTTGAGATACTGTTGATGATGGGTTAGGCGTTGGGGCTGAAGCTGAGGCAGGCACTGATGGAGACTTCGTCCGTCTCTCGGCCGTCACTGACTCGGAATCAGGCGTTCGCATCGCAACATCGCGAGTGACAACAGAAGCGCTGGGCGCAGAGGTTGAGGCCGAATGCTTAAGAGAAGGCGTCAAGCTCTTGAGCGAAGGATCAATGTTAGCGTCCTCAATCGATTCGATGGTCGTCGCCGTCCCGTCCGCCATTTCAACGTCGGCGGCCACTTTTGAGGGCTCAGGTGATTGTGTAGAGGGTTCAACAGGTGTGGGAGAAACAGTTGACACAGGTTCAGAATGAGATTCGGGGTTGGATTCAACTTTTGGTACAGGTGATGGAGACTTGTGGCTCGGATTGGCATGCGTGGCACCGCTAGACTTGGCGGACGGCGATGGAACCTCGCGAGATGGCTCAGGCGTAACATCGGACGCGGTCTCCACTTCGGGCTGCACAATTTCTTTGGCTACTGGCTGCTCGACTTCAACTGAAAGCTGAGCTTCAACTTGAGCGCTTGCCTCTGCCTCAGCTCTCGCTTGGGCCTCGGCTTCCTCCGCTCGTTTTGCATCAAGTTCAGCTTTCGCTTTCACAGCAGCCTCCTCTTGAGCCCGAGCTTCACTTTCCGCAATCGCCTGAGCTTCCGCCTGAGCCTTTGCTTGAGCCTCAGCTTCCGCCTGGACAGCAGCGGCTGCTGCAGTTCGACTCACT
Organism: Collybia sp. MG36; assembly: GCA_003313185.1. Taxonomy (NCBI): domain Eukaryota; kingdom Fungi; phylum Basidiomycota; class Agaricomycetes; order Agaricales; family Clitocybaceae; genus Collybia; species Collybia sp. MG36. The sequence goes on along the minus strand of QGOG01003999.1, from coordinate 30,853 downwards.
CGACGCGTGCTGCGCGTTGCGGGCTTCCTTGCCGAAGGGGCATCGGCGGCTGCTTCGTCGCGCTCACGCTGGGAATCATTCGTGATGCGGCCACTCCGCCTGGGTCTAAGATTTTCACGTCGAGAAGGTACAGCGGGCTGGACTGGTTCATCATGGCGTGAAGCTGAGACAGCTGCTGTCTCGCTTCGCAAGGGAAAGGCAGGCCCATCGACTTGGGATTTTCGATCATCAGGTTGGCTACTTTCATTGGATACGGGAGGAGTATGCGTGGAAGAGTTTGAGCGCCCGCGAGCCCCATGGCTCTGGTCTGTCTCTGTCACATTGGAAACTGGAGAATCACGTGGTTCGGCCTGAACAGGCGGTTCTGGACTAATCGACCGTGGGGGGAGGGAGTATTGATGCTGATGAGTAGGAGAATGATGCAGCAATTGCTGAAAATGCGGTGGTGGAGCTGGAGGTGGGTGTGTATACGAATGCGGATGGGAATGGGTGCTCGGAAGCGGGGGTGGCTGGTGAGAATGCGATGATGATGAGGCCATTGCATTGTGGATCGTTGGAGAAGGAACATGATCGGATGGGGATGGGGTATCAGCTGAGAGGGGCACAGACGGCTTAATGCGTAATTTGGTTCCAGAGCCTGAAACGGAAGCGGGTTCAGAAGTGCTTTGGTTGGTAGATCCATTGTGATGAGGAGCAAAAGTCAACAGTGGCTGCCCAGAGTTCATGTTGCTAGACTCTTTGCCTTTGAGACTGGCCGTAGCCTGGGACTGAGACCCTCGTGTTCGCCTCCCACTTTTCCTCGAGTCACGAGCCTCTTCTTCGAGGCGTTCCCGTCGCTCCTCCTCCTCACGGCGACGCGCTTGCGGTCCGACGTGGCGCGAGGTAAGAAGCGGGTCGACATCGTCATCTGCATCATCCTCGGCAATTGCTTGGCGGAGGTTTGCGATAAACGACGTACGGGCGCGGGCATTTAACAAAGTGCGTGGAAAGGCACTCGAACTTGGCTGGGACAAAGGCACTGCGTGCGGGGGGGACACACTCGAACTACCATTGGATTTGGACTGCGGTTGGGCTTCGAGTTCAATGATACGATCGAGGAGAACACTTGAAGGTCAGAAGTCAAAAACTGTGATAAAAATGATTAAACGTAATGAGAAACAATGCTTACTTCCTCTCCTCGCGCATCTTGACGTTACGTTCACCTGAGCGCTGAAGTTCTGTGCTCGTTTCCTTATGTTTCTAACATGCGTCAACATCTTCGTCAGGACTCTTTCTCTCATTATCGAGAAAAAGAGCGATATGAGCACTAACCTCTTCAAGCTCAAAAAATCTCCTTTTCAATTTTTTGTATTTCTCCGTGATTTCCTGGCCCTCCTTAGGTTTCTGCTGAGGAGCATGACCTGTAGACAAAGGGGCAGGGACTGGCGGAGGTCCCATTACCACATCTCTATCTGGGGGAGGACCCATGACGGAGGATGTTGAGCGGCGACGGCTCATGAAAATGATGTGATAATCGTATTTTGTGGTGAGATGATGGGAGTTTGGGACAGAGATGCTAGCGGCGCTGAACTGCCGAGACGCTCGAAAACCAAGAAAGTGGGGAATCAGGGAAGGTACAAAACCAAACAACACAATCACAATGCCATGCATTGCAAACATTGAACTCTTTTTGGTCAGGTTCGAATGCTCTTTGAACATTCCAACAGCCACCGATTGTCCACCCCTTCTTCCCTATGGCAGCCCAATTCCTACTCTCAAAACAGATCTGAAGCTCCAGTCATTTCGACAAGTCTGCCAATCAGTTTGAGTTCCAGTCAACCAATAAATAAATAGCCATCAACATTACTGATCAGTGTCGTGGCAAGTGGCGTTGAATTAGATGAGAGCCCTTCAGACTCCGAAATCTTATTTCCACTACGCCTATGCTTGTCCGCTTGGCCTCAATATCGGCAAATCCCCTCAACCAGCTTCCGCATCCATCCAGCAAATCTCCGTGAGTGATAGCGATTAAGCCCGATGACACCTCACGGGAGTTCCACGCCCAAAAATTGCCTGAGCATCGTAACGCTTGATATGGTGACGGTCCACACGAAGCGGCACGAGTAAGCAACCGCTAGCCAATCGAAATCAGATCTCCCTGAAACCAGAAGTCACAAGTCACCAACCAAATTCACTTGTTCACATGCCGTTCAAGGTACATGCGTCATTCTCGAAATAGCTGAAAGGGCATAATCCGATGTTATTGAGTGTTACTATTTTCGCCTAGCAGCTTGCCAGACACTCGGAAGGAGCCCTGGCCCGTTCCAATATCTGGGTTTCCTGGGTGGAGCATTATTGCATTTGCCCTTTCAACGAGAATGGTGGTTGTTTTAAAAAAAATTCCCAGGTACTGAGGCCGGAATGTTCTTTGTTCTTGATATGTAGTGGGAAATCCCTAGCGAAGCGCAGATGATGTCAATCAGACGATTCGGATTGGGCTAAAGTGATGGCCGTAAAATGGCGACCACCACCACCACCACTACTACTACTCCACTCCCGTATACATTTACCCCGTCGCTTTCATGAGATATATCAGGCATGGTACCAAGAAGGATCACGGTGGGCTAGACTTCTGGAGCCTGACCCAGCACGGACGCCACAAGGGTCCCTCGCATCCAAAATGCATATCAAGCTGATGTTCGGTTGGTACCGTTACGGTATTTGCCTGTCAACTATTACTTAACTGCAGGCTGATAGCTGTCCGATGCTTTCAGACAGCTCTTGTTTTCGCTTATCGATCGATGGTGACAGCGTGCACGCTGTTGTTTGCGCTTCAGCATTGTTTACCCGGCCCGAATGATGTCCACACAAATCAACAAACCAGCCGCCAATGCCGTCCGCCTGACGCCAATTGACCTAACCCCGAAAACAGCTCGGCCAAACCGGGATCAAGCATTTTTCTGGTTCTCCACCTGGGGTGGCTGAACCTTGAATTTGCTTCAGTCTGGTTGGCAAGTCCCGAGATTAAATCTAAACACGACTTTTTTCATGTCAGCCACACAACAGCAGCTGATGACCATCCCAACAGGTGCCATACTACTATGGGATCTCATATATTTCGATGGTCGAATTTTGGAGTTGAATATACGTATTCGTGCTATTCACTCGGGTCGGCAATCTGCCATGAGAGAAGATATTACACGGTTAACTACAACCTGAATTACAAATCCGAGCGAGGGGTACGGGCTATAATCAGCCAAGTATATGAAGACCCTCGTGTTTACATATATCTTAGAACCATATGGGGGTTATTTATGTCCACGGGGCGGAAATTTTACAATAGGGGCCATCTGCACCGAATCTTCATATCTCCACCCTTATATATTGCTTCAATAAGTCCATGATCATTTCAAAATCCTGATGGTTTGTTGCTTCAGCGTCGGGTCTGTAGTCAAAAGAGTGTTCTTCCCCTTCCGCAATAATTAGATGAGTAGGAACGCGGGCAGCATCCAGCAGATCATGAAGGTGTATAGATTCGGAGATCGGTACAGCCGAATCAGCTGAGCCGTGAAATAAGATGGTAGGCGGCCAGATAGAGGAAACGTTGAATTGGGGGAAGATAGATCGATGGTGTTCAGGTATCAAGCCTTGCAAGTACTCCTTCTGTATCGATGCTGTTGAAGGTCTCTCAGAATCTTCCAAAACCGCTCGCCGTAACAAACCGCTCAGACTGGGCGCGTGTTCGGCGGTGTAGTAATCAAGGAATACTCCCAATTGCAAATATAGCCGCGCAAGAAGCATACGCGGATTAGCGGGATAACCTGGTGTTGGCGATGATTCTGGGTGATAAGCAAGGGGCGACCCTACAAGCTCCGACAAACCAGGGGGAGACGGATAAGGGTGGAGATATGACAGAAAGCCGGACGGGTCAAGCAATTCGCGGCCACGAAACCATATTTCCGTTTTTGGTTTGAGGTATTGGGGTATCTATGGGGTATATATGAGCGGGGCAAAATGAGCGAATTGAAATAACTTGCGAGGAAATTACCCCCCATACCATAGATCGATAGAATCGCTTTCGGTTTGGGAGAGATGCAGTGGAATGCCGCCAGGTATGCGCAAAGTCCGCCGGCGCTCGATCCGGCGGCGACGATCGCGTTTGGGTCCACCCTGTGGATGGGGGTGGGGGTTGCATCTCCCCCTCGAATTGGGCGGGGTCGGATGCACTCGGACAAATCAGCCTTGCCAATGAATTCGAAGCGGTCAAGGATATCCTTCACGATCGCATGGCCGGTATTTGGTGGGATGAGGTGGTAATCGGCTGAAATGAAGAAATACCCAGCATCATTCGCGCGTTCTTGAGGTGAGAACCGTAAGCGTTTCCAACCGTGAAGACCAGTGAGACAACGCACTGCGAAGCCAATTCGGCAACCAGCTCCTCCGATCGCCGACAGTGAGACCACCGCCGTGAAAGTAAACTACTGCCGGAGATAGAATCACAAGAGGAATGCCGGGAGCTGTCCGTTGTTCGACCGCATCAGTAACCACTGGTGGATAAGTATCCAAGTAGACCGGTGTGCCGCCAGAGAGAGTTTTATAGGCTAAAGTAGTTACGTTCTCCATGGGAAGAAGGTCCTGCCGGGAAAGTTAATGTTTTACAAGACGTGGGACATTTGAGGCCAAATCTGACAGTCGTAGCGACGATTGGTGTAAATTGTGTCAAAGCTTACATGTAACTGTACAAAGACCAGTCAGGATCCATTATCATGTTGGTAAACAAAGTCGCTGCGCATTGTATACTTTATCCCGGAACGAACCTCTTCCCCGCTATGAACGAGCATCCGCTGCTGGAACACGAGCACGCGACCTTGCTTTGGCTCGACATCAAGAAATTTCTTCTTATCAGGAGTCCAGAACCTTGTAGCCCCACCCTCAAGTCCGTCACCGTCGTTTAGATAGATATGAAGCGTGACAAATGACTTTTGAGCGCCATCCATGAGCTCAATTAGCCCGTCGCAATGGGGTTTGAAATAGTGGCCTGGCCCATAGCGTAGGAAACTTAGGCGGGGATTAACCCTGTAAGAATTATCGGTGAGTCCATGTGTGGTGTGTCAAATATACAACCGACCCAACGAGTGTCCAGGTCGGCCCTTGTGTTTTCCCAGGTTTGCCAGCGATGTAGGGCCAGGCGCCGCCTGGTGGGAGCTGATGGATTTCCTCGACCATGGGCCTAAGGCGTTCGTAGATCATGGTGGCGGCATCAGTATCAATGCGAATGACGCGGTCGCTGTGGCGGAACGACGATTGCACCACAGGCTCTGGTTCGGCCAGACTTAGCCGTGCTGGCTTCCATTCGTCTGAGGATGCTAGGGCGATTAAATCCGCGCATTCGGCCGGGGTGAACACGTTGTCCAGAACTGTCGCATAGAAATTGCTGTAGGACCTTGCGAGTGTGGTGCTGGAGAAGTTGATTGGCGTTTTGGTTGCCATTGTTTAGAATATTAATTGGGAACGTTGGATGAAAGCGACCCCTTTGGCATAAAACATTGAGTGTGACCTGACAATAATCGTGGCTACGCCTGTGTGGCGCTGACATGGCCCCGGCCCCCGACTGCGCGGGTCACATTTTGTCTCGTGGTGAAAGTTCGAAACCAATCCCGCTGGATCCTAACAGAAGCAAACCCTGCTTCCACCTCCAAAACTCATGATTTCCAGCCATTTCAAAGGCTGTTGCCTATGCACCAGAACCCGCTGATTATCCCAGGTATACCGCTATGCCAGACCCTAAGCAAACTAGAAATCAAACTAGGCTTCACCGCTTAGCTTGACGCCCGATGAGGTATCCGGATGGATGAGGGTCATTGGAGCACACACTACACTTGGCTGGCTCCCACATCAATTACGAACGACTCTTTCTGACACCGATGATGCTGCCTTTAACCCAATCCGTCGGTTCGTTGTCACTTCCACCAAAACTGTGCGTCATCGGCGCGTCATCGACATTGTAGTGTTGGACTTGGTGCGAGTGGCACCTCTCAAACACTATAAGTATGGTACCTGGAGGTGATGTTGGGGCAATTTAACATCATCCACCATGGCTTACAATCAAAACAACAATAACGACAACGTCTACAGCAACGACAACAACAACGACCTCGGTCGTCGAGTTGGCGAGACTGCTTTTGACACGACCTCCACCAATACTACCAACCCATCCACCACCGCGGGCGGATACGAATCCAATGAGAGACGTAGGCCATTTCTCAGCCTGGATCATTCTGCATGCTGACGTCCCTGATCCGACAGGCAATTTAGGATCCAACGACAACTCTGCCCTCGACTCGTCGCTTGGCGGCAAGACGGCTGAGAGACACGGCCAAGCCAATCTTACCCAAGGCGATTATGGCAAGATGTCGAGCACCATGAACCCCAACCCCGCTGATGCTGGGTTTGACTCTAACCAAAGCGGCTATGACCGCAACACCCATTCCACCGATAATGCCTTTTCATCTAATGATAACAAACCCGATCTCACATCGACGGATCGGGCCGATTATCACAATACAACCACGCTTGGGGGCACCGACGCCACCTCGGGTGATCGACGAGCCCAGGACTCGAACAACGACTCGACCAGGGCTCTGTACGGATCGACAGACAGTGGTTTTTCCAATTCTAACACCGCTGGAGGCACATTCTCTTCCAACAATGGCATGTCGGAGCCTGGCCTCACCTCTACAGATCGCGCCGATTACCATAACGCGACCACGCTTGGGGGTAATACCACAAGCACTGCGCAGTCGTATGGCGGCTCAGGCGCGGGTTCCTACGGAACCACCGGAGACAGTAATAATTCCAGTACCCTCAACAATTCTAGCACCGGCCAGCGCAGTACCACCGATACGTCATACGGAGGCGCGACAGACAAATCCCAATCACTTGGTGGTTTCAACGATCCCAGCACCGGACAGACCACCGATCCGTCATACGGAAGTGCGACCGATAAATTGCAATCACCTGGTGGTTCCAACAAGTCCAGCACCGGCCAGCGCGGCACCGCCGACACGTCATACGGAAGCGCGACAGACAAATCCCAATCGCTTGGTGGTTTCAACGATTCTAGCACCGGAAAGACCACCGATACGTCACATGGGAGTGCGACCGATAAATTGCAATCATTTGGTGGTTCCAACAATTCCAGCACCGGCCAGCGCGGCACCACCGACACGTCATACGGAAGTGCGACAGACAAACCGCAATCATTTGGTGGTTCCAACAATTCCAGCACCGGACAGCGCGACACCACCGACACGTCGTACGGAAACACAGGCATTGGCTCGCCGTCGAATGCGGGAGACAATTCATATGATCTCAATACGTCGTTTGGCTCCAAGGACGAGCCAGGGCACGGGTCGAATAAGTATGCTTCATCTGCGACACCCTCGAACGACACCACGGGGACAGGTACGGGCGCAGGGTATGGGGACAAGACCACTAATACCGGTGGTACTGGAGTGAGCTTCGAGGATCGGCCTCAGAACGGGTCTGGTGCTGGAAATGGAGCCCACCCCACGACTGGTAAACCTAGTATAGGTGACAAATTGAAAGGTATTTCGCGATGCCACCTCTGCTCGCTTAACCCCTGCTAACCGTGTCTTGTAGGCGGTGCTGAGAAATTGGTGGGCAAGGTGGCTGGGAACCCAGATCTTGTTGAGAGGGGCCAAGAACGCAAGGTTCGTTGTCTTCTTGAGTTTGTAGTCCAAGAGACTCGTCTAACTCGCGCCTGAATCACAGACTGGAACTCTAGGCCGTTCCTAGATGCCAACTCAATCACCGATGTCGAGAATGCGTTTCATTTTCCGAATCAATCTCATAGGATATGAACAACATGTAATACCTATCTACTACTACCTGCGTGATAAATAAATCACTTGTACTACCCTCTCTCCTGTTGCCCCGTGGGGGCCGAATGTTTAGCCTGCTCAAGTTGTCATCGCGAGTATAATTCCTATCTTTAGTCACCGGGTAATCGACACCGAGTCATGACTGTACCGGTACGTCAACTTGAAGCCACCAGCATGTGGATCACAGACGGTCGGGCCTCTAATAGCATACGGGTCCCACACTTTACCGCATGCGTTCTGGGCCTCGCGGGGTCCCCAAATCCCGCCTGATCAGGTACACCTACCATCCAAGACCCTCGCACCATAATGTCTACAGCCAGCCTCCCATCGTACATTGCGCCGTCCTTCACACACACACCGCTGTACTCGCTCGAGCCGCATGAGCACGAGCAGCGTATTGCACTCGGGGAAGGCGTACGCCCGAGGCCAGCAGGGCGTTTCGTAAAGGCGACCAAAAGCGGCGATCTGACCCTCACTTTAAACGCGCAGGAAGATAACGCCACGCTGCCGGTGTATGGTACTGGGGGTAGCGTGGAAGGAAAGATCGAGCTCACCAAACCCGAGGGCGTGGGTAGTGTGGAAGTAAAGGCGAGCCCATATCTCGTGTAAAGTACAACAGCGACTGACTCGGATATCTACCGAAAGATTGAAGGGCGCCTCCGGTTGAACGAAATAGCAGAAGGTGGAACATCGTCTGCAAAACTGTGCTTGGATACTGCTGTGCTGTGGTCCCGGGATGCAGTCAATCCGACAACCTGCCCTCCGTCGCTAGAATTCCAACTTCAGCTCCCGAACGCCTTCCAGTTCGAAGGCAAAACTTATGTATGTAGCTCGCTCTTTACTCGAATCGTCTAGCCCTTACCTAGATTGATGAAGCCCTTGCCGCCTACTTTTGACGTGAAGCTCTCTGGTTTGCCCGGCTTCACAGCGATGATCGACGTATGTCCAATTTGTCATATTCACTAGTTCCACCACCTATATTACCGCTCGAAGTACTCTGTTACTGCTACAGTGTCCAAGTCGCAATCCGCGCACCACATGTCCTTGTTCGGGATAAACATTGGGGGAACGTACGTGCCTTCGAGCCTATGGGTCACAAGCGAGTTTTTCTTTCCGTGCATACTCATTCCTCCGTAGGACCGTTTCAACACCATTCATATACTATCCACGCACCCGCCCCTCCGCGCCGCTCCCGCCTCCAATGCTCACGGGCGAGCACGGGTTTCTTGATGCAGCAGGATGGCAGCTCCACCCCTCGGAAATATCAGTCAAGAACGCGTCAAACCACAACATCGTCACGAAGCTCTACATCCCGTCATCCCGGATATTCTGCCTCTCCCAGCCGATCCCCTTCCACCTCACCCTAGTTTCGTCCGCGTTTTCTCTGGCCGCGTTTCTTCCGTTCGGGCCGCGCGCTGGTGACATCTCGTTGAAAAGACCCACGCGGATTCAACTTATGAGGCAGTCGACGGTCGATGTCAGGTATCAATATTCAAATTATCCTGAAGTGTTAGCTCATCATCTGAATTGAGGGGTGAGGTGATCAAAGGAACAAAGACAGACATGTGGAAGGTTGATTGTATTGGTGAAGGCAACTTTGAGCACGCCGTAGGGTTTCATGCGGATTCTATAACAATGACACTCACTGCGCAATAGGCTGATGGGCCAAACTGGATCTCATTCTCAGGGGAGATCAAGGTTAACAGTAATATTAAAGTGGTTGGATTCAAAGCAGCAGGCCTCGCAGTCAAAGTATGACACTTTCCCGTGATATAGCTCTGTTACTTACCCCCTGCCAATAGGACTGTATCATCTTATCCATGACCGCCCCCGATCCCAAGAAATGCCCATTCTACGAGCTCCGCCAGGCAATTCCTGTCAAGCTCACGACGGACGTATGGTCTGCGGACGGCACAGGGCTTGGTACGGCAGGTTCCACATATTCACTGCCTTCTACGCCCGGAGAGTATACGAGATAGTGTGTACGTAGCTTTTATTATAGCCATTTGTTGGTTGTGTACAGTATCAAAATATATTCCGCCCCGCCCATGACGACATTCAATGGGCATGACGTCACGCATCCTACAATATATAGGCAGAGCAGAACTCGGCAGTCCAAAAAAACCTACTATCAACTACCATGGCCTCTATCTCAATACCAACTGTAGCTGGAAACGCCAACACTCGCGGGCCTAGTGAACGCGCAGCAAAGAAACACGATCAGCAAGTAATGATGCCGTCCGAAGTCGTGGAACCCACCAGAAGCGAGGTCGCGACACAGCAAGGTGCGTCCTGTGTTTTGGTAATGGTTAGCGGTGTACCCAGATGTCCCCAGCATCTACTCAGCCGGGCGACGGCTCAGAGGTCCGCGCGGGCCATGAGCATGGACCCCAGCACGACGGCGCGACCAAAGTGCCATTCAAAGAGCGAGTAATTGGTGCGCCCACAATTACGATAGCTTTCTCAGGTGTTTATGGGCATATCTACCTAGGCGTAGCGCAAGTGACGCGCGGAACGGTAAGTGCCCATTGTTTTGTGTCCACAGAACCTGAACTGGGGGCTGGAATTCCAACTAGCTGCTGGGGAAGGTATGATGACGCCCATTTCGTGTTTGATTTATTACCCAAGTCGTATACATCCAGCCCGAACTGAAGGAACACGGAGAGATGGTCCTGGAAGGGCAAGCGTCCGCGCATGACCCCAAGGCAACGATATGAATACCTGCCGCGATCAAGTAGTAAAGCAGAACTTTCGGAGATGGATTATGCACAAGTATGCACAAGTAATTAAATTGCACAACCATCAGCCAATGGGATACCTAGTCTCCACGGCCGGCTTTTGGTGGACGGTGCGTGTCCACGATAGCCAGTGTTTCGGGTGGATCACAAGAGTTGAAGACACAAGATTTTGAATGCCATGCGACAGGCATAATAAGCCATAAATCAATCCAGAAAATACTGGCAACATTTCTCCTCAGCCAACACACGGAATTTGATTGGGCCCATGATTCCATCCAATCGAATTGAGAACCCTTGCGGGTGCCGAGTCGCAAACCTGATCAGGTCAGATTTTTGTGACTGATATTGAACACTTTTCTACCTTCTCGCAGCTGGGGTGCTACGTTGTTAATTACAATCCTATTCACTTGGGTACATGAACACCTCACATGTGTTATCACCTTCATGTCTACTCAGATCTGTGTAAAACCGAAATTTGTGATCGGGAAAGTCAATTTGGTTCCAGTTCCCTTGACCGGTGGAATGTAACGCGTTTGATTCCATGTGTTCACTGATTGAAACCTGATAAGATAAGATCGGCAAATGACGGAGATCTAATCGCACCTGTCAAACGCTAATCTCCTAATTTTTTGCCAGCGCTCGGTGCTCAGTACTCATTAGTTGTGGTCGACCGCTGCATTTTGCGTATTCGCTCCAGATCCTTTGTATATAAACCTGCGGTATTTAGCTGCCATTACTCGGCCCATCCACTCAACCAGCTTTCGACAAATTCCGATGAGCACTGCAGTCATGGCCACCCTCGAGTTCAACGAAAAACTCGACTTCGGGATCGGAGACTCTTTCGAATTACAGAATCCCGTCATCGAGAGCGCGGATTTTGCGTACGGGGTGGGTTACTGCTTCCGACACGAATCCAATTCATTTTCACACTCTTACCTCCCAGGCAACGCACATCGTTCATATCAACGATCAAGGCGTCAAGATGGCCGCGCAACACGTTAGTTCACGTTCACACTAATAATCCGTCTCCGTCCATCTTCCCTCAACCTGCTTAGATCCGGGAGAAGCTTCTGGTGGAATCATACACCCCTCGGACCTGGCGGTCGCACCCCTTACACATCTGCCCGCCGGAACCCTACGTGGCTACGGAACCGCTGAACAAGAGCGTACTGGACTGGATATTCCTCATATCATCGTTGAATTTCAGCTTTTGGTCGGAAAAGGAGGGCTCTCCGGAGCGCTACGGGGTTGAGTGGCGCGAAGGCTGGGACTCCGAGGAGAAGAAGGTCTGGACGGGTTATTGGAGCCTTGTAGCCGCGCTCAACAGGGGTGCGCGACTCGTTAATCTCATTTCCCGTTGGCTTCGTACTCATGATGAATTACTAGCTCTGGTTGATGATGGAATCCCGATCACGGATCCACGATTTTATTCCTCAGAGACTCTCTGTCCCGACTCTCTCTTGGAATATATATTCCGCCCGGCGGATCGATCGTCTGAAACCATTCCACTATTGCAAGAGCGGATATCCATCATGCGGGAAGTCGGATTCATCCTGTGCAACGTATGTGCTATTTACAACTAGCATGTGTAGTCTGACAGGACCATCACAGAGTTTCGGCGGGTCGTTCAAGGGTCTTATGGAAGAATTCCAGCGCCGACAAAACAATGAAGGGACTACACTAGAATTGGTCCAGCTCATCACTGACACGTTTCCTTCATTTCGAGACGAGGTCTATTTTGAGGGCCGGAAAGGTGCGAATCACGCGGACCGTACAGCAATCACTCATTAATCAAACAGTGTGTCTGTGGAAGCGCGCCCAGATACTCGTTGCTGAAACATGGGCCGCGTTCTACCCAGCCTCGCCTGCATCGACCCACCCCCTCTTCCCAGGCCTCCGGGGCCCAGAAATACACCGGCTGACCATGTTTGCTGATTATCGCGTCCCCCAAATATTGCATCACCTCCGCATTTTGGAATATCCCACATCTTTGGTTCGGATGCTCTACGCAGGGACCCCCATCGCATCTGGATCACGAGAAGAGCTCAGTCTGCGTGCGGCTAGCATCATCGCCGTCGAAAGGGTGAGAGAAGAGATCCTGAAACTGATCACGGAGGACGTAGAAGTGGAGTCAGACCAGAGTGTGGTGAGCAGTGTGTTGATTGATTTCTATCTGTGGGATCTTGCCAAGAAACTAGAAGGCGGTGTAGAGAAGATTGAGGGAATAGCAACCGCACAGATGGTGCCCACCCATCGAACTAGAAGTATTTGGTACTGATTGCTTTAATGTGCACACTAGACTATTACTATGTAACCCATCATACATAATTCACCATCATCCTAGCCTTCCTCCGTTTCACGCACATATCAATCTTCTGCGGGGTACATAATCCGGGTCTCTGGTTTTGATCTTCCAAAGTCCGCATAAGGAAACGTGGTTTCCCAATCAAGTGTGGGGTTCAAACGTGCATCATGCCACGGTGCATGCGTACAGCATGACAGAATGAACAATGGATAGCAATACAATATTGATGATACATAATCATGAGTAACGAGCATTCTAATCCACCAGCGTCCCGTTCAGTTGTTTACACCTCCATATTTTCAGCATCCTGCTCTTCTTCGGAGTCGGAGTCGAGGGAGAACCTACGCATCAAAAAGACATTCGCTTCGCCTTCTTCTCGGAGGATACTAGTGATTGACGTGGTTTAATTAAGGCCGTCCTCGGCGGATTAAAAAATGCAAAAAAAACAGCACTTACTAATCAAACATACTGATCGTGTTTTGCTCCGAGTCATCAGAATCCTCTTCCATCATTTCTGAGCCGTGCGTGAGAGCTCGGAAATAAATATTCTGATCTTCTCGGCTTTCGGCGCTCACGCGCCGCACGTCCGTGCTGGTCCTCTGCATGCCGCGCGCACAGGGCGACGACGGCGTCGGACTATGCAGGGTGATGTTTTTCTCAATTCCAGACGTCACTACATGCAGCAGGTGTGGGTGAAACAGTATCGTGTTTACAATGGATTTGTGGCCTAAAGAGAACATCACAATGCGGTGCTAGTCCGAAAAGACTTGACAGACCAGTTAGGCGACAGAGGGGCGTCCCAAGTTCGGTTGGGATGTAGCGCGTTTTCCAGGTCCCTGTGGTAAATGCTATGCGCAGATTTTAGCGACGGTTGCAGCGCTAGCCACTAGGAACGCGCTACCTGTCTGCGACCAGTCCCGATCAATCCAGCTGTCTGCGCTCACTTCTCGTCGCTTTGATTGTAGCTCGGAAACCTTTGGAATGTCCCAAATATAACCACGGAAATCGTCGGAGCCGGCGGCGTAAAATGAATCTCTGTCCAGCCCAGGACCCCCAAAGGACCCATGCTATACAGTATCAAAAAATTTTCATCAATGATCGGATTAGGTACCTTCATTGTGCAGGAATTGGAGTATGTTTTATCTGCTACAGATACTGGCATTCCATTAGGAAGATTTCTGCCGCTGCAGATGGCAACCGGTTGTGGATCTGTCAATGAATATAATGTCGGGAGGTAGTGCTTGGTGATGCAGGGTGTTAGAAATGAAAAGGCAAAAAAGGGTTTAGTGCATACTTGCATCGTGACGGCAATCATGCTGCCTAGGAAATGTTGGGACCATCAGTTGGCCAATGAATACATAGCCAGCAAACCTTCACGATCAAAGGTTACGCTACTGGATTCGGGGTTACACAATTGCACCGATGCTCTCCTGGACAGCAACGTAGCATACTTCCGTTCGCGTAAGTTTGGAATAAGAGATCTCGCCGCGTGGCACACCTTGCAAACGACGCCTCGTCCTGTTCTGGTGGTCAAGGGTCCAAATGACATCCGACTATCGCGAAGGCAGACGTCGCCCCGGCTCTCGCTTGTCACGAATATGTGCTCCATTTGCGGATGATACTGCACCCCCGTTACTTCCGTTTTGAGCTGCAGGGTGTCCTGCGCGCGTGCGGCGTGGACGCCCGCGCGACCGTCGCGCCGTATAATCCGGCCGTCCTCACTGGGTATTCGGTCCGATCAGCCAACGTTTCTGATGGGGCTGGAGTGTAAGCGCGGTTACCTCGCACTCATAAAGACCTCATCCTGGAAAGGGTGACAAGTGATACTCCGTATGCTATCCTGCGCGAGGGTCAACTGAGGGTTTTTCTCGGTAAATCCTGCGCACTTACTTTATGTTCCCTAAAAGAATGATATTGCGACTGGGGTTGGTGTCCCGGGGCCGCGTCCATCCGGCCGATGTCATACTTGAGCACAGTCTCGTCCGTACCCCCGCTGCCAGCGTGGCGGACTAGGTAGGACATTTCGGGCGAACAATGAAAAAGATACGCACGATAGTAAAAATCGGTTGTGAGCTGAAAAGGCCAGAGTAAACACATTCCCCTGCAAAAATCGGAGCTCAGTCAGGTATTCCTATCGTATCGTATCAGAAATTTACCCTGGGGCCACGAAAACAGCAAGACGGCGTCTTCACATCATCCTGGTGGAAATCCCATAGAAGGATATTAAGGTCTAGACAACACCCGAACGCGCAGAATCTATCAAGGGGTATGCGGCGAAAATAGATCACGACCCAGTTGCTCACCATCGCCGCCACTCGCCAAAAACCTGCCGTTCCCAGACGAGAACGCCAGGGCGTTCACACACGAGGTGTGCGCCGTAAGCTTGCTATCGTCCAGTCCCTGTTAGCCACGTATATAGAGTGGGGACCTGGGGAAGCACCTGGAGTATGGGAATCCCCGCGCAAGCATCGATGCCAGCAATCCACTCCTTGTTTGATCACGCCTGAATGCAGACCGCTTCGGTACGGCAAACGACGGTTTCCTTTGAGATTGTGGGAGAGCCATGTCTTACAATCTCAGCAGTCATTGAGATAGCCAATGAACCTACCAGGTTGCATAATTGTGACACACATGGAAGTCGCCCAAAACAGCATCGTGGTCACGCGCGGACATCGCGATGATCAGTGATGATCACATTCACAACTAACAAAAAAAAAACTGGTAATGGCAATTGAAAGGTTGAACTAATGTAGGGTAGTAGGACTTGGGTTTTATATCAAATATTAGTGGGGTGTATCAATAAATACATCTAGTGTACCGCGCCGTGGAGTGGTGATGCGTGTCCTTCTACTCTATGCAGGACTGAAGCGTAAATAGAGACAACAGTGAAAAACATTTAGGATGAAGTAGAACAGGGTGAACAGTTATTTCGACAAGATGTTCGAGAGTCCAGACTCTAGAAGCCATTCGCCAAGCCTTACCGACGGAAATCAACCGACATGCGGGCGTCTGAACCTGGTCCCCGCGCCGCGGCCTCAAACTGGCTGAACCCAGGCAGAGCGATTTTTTCTTTTTTGATGATCAGAGCACCTTCTGCATCGCCCGAGTCCTCATTATCCATCTTTCCGGACCGCTGTTTCGGTGATGATAGTGCGGATGCCATCTTGAGTGGGGGAAGCGTGATCGGGGGAGATCCAGACCGCGACACAGGCATCGAGGTCGACGAGACCCCTACAGCTCCCAAGTGGAGGGGGGTGGAGACCCCCGAATGTGGTTGCGAGGTCGCATGGTTGAACAGATTCCTGGCACTTGATGATCCATGGATAGGGGTCATCCCAAAAGCCATGCGAACGGAGTACGCCAGATGGTGGTGGTCTCGACCTGGGTGGACACCTGTGTTGTTCGCGGGTAAGTGGGGGCCATACACTGGCGACGGAGCACGGGAGCTCGAGGCACTTAGGGTTCCACTTCCACTCCCGCTTCCCGGATTAAGGGCCGCTGGTGGGCCCAGCGAATGTGATTGCGCTCCAGGGCTGCTTCCCTCACTACTAGGGCCGCTGGACAATTGCGGGGTCGGAAGTGGGGGCAGGCTGCTTTCACTAAGATGAGAGGGGTAGTGAGGGAAAATGTGAGGCTGGTGGTAGGGTCCATCGTGGGCTGAGGTCTTCCTTTTAGGCAACGTGCGGTGAGGGTATGAGTTGGGTGACGGACTACCATGGGCGCTGACACCTCTCGAGCGGGGGGATATTTCGTCCATAGGGCTGACAATGCCAATACCCCCAGACTCACCACCGTTTCCGATATTGGGTGGTGGGAGGAGGATAGGCGAAGGGGCCCGTGAGGGATTAGTGGAGTGAAGGTTGAGCGTCCGGAGGGGGCCAAGGAAGGGGCTTGTAGATGGCGTGTGCGCGTACTCTGAGGAGGCAACACGCACCCCTGGAGAGTATTGCGGTGAATGTTCGGCGGATATGGAGAGATATGGGGGTTGTGGGCCATTGTGCATGAGAAGTGACTCAGAGTCAGAGCTGATAGGCGAAGGCGAATCATCATGACCCTGCGCGCCAAGGCGCCGATACTGGGACGAGTGTGGGTGTATGAAAGGATGATTAGGGTGGTGGTACGGATGTGCCCATGCACCATGTGAATGCAAACCTCGAGATGATTGTGGCGCATCGACTAGATGTCCAGAAGAATTGGGGCGCCCCATGCTCGGATCGGATGGAAGCGTCGTAGGATGCCAGGCTGGACCGCTCAATCGCCTCTTGCCTTTCTTTTCTTGGTCGCGTTCTTCGTCCCTGTAAGCACCACGATCTTCCCCATCTAACTTTGAGGAAGCAGGATTGTGACGCCAGTCGCGTTCGTTTGACACACCGAAATAACCCCGGTCTTCCATGGGCATTGCCGGCATGGGTGTCGAAACAGGACTGGTGGTTAGACTTTTACACACACGCCCATGGCGATTGGACAGAAAATCGGCCTGTCGGGCCTCCAGTTCAGCGCGGCGGAGGGCTTCGGCGTGGCGAGCCTCGTATTCTGCCCGACGGCGGGCCTCTTGCCGTTCGAGAGCATACAGCTCCTCGATGGCGAGACTTGGGAGGACAGTAAAGGACGAAGGATTTGATGATAAATTGAGTTGATTTGGAGCGGGGTGACTCCGCCGTAAGTGCGGAGCATCGTAGGCAGCCGCTGTGGGTCGAGCATATGAATCGTCCTGAGGATCGAAATAATGAGTGTCCCACTCAAAAATACGCGAGAAAAGCAAGATGGATAGGCATCTGGTTCTACCGGCGTAATACCGAGAAGTGGATGAGAGGACATACCTCGTCATCGCTATTGGCCCTACTTCGAGCCTTCTTTTTCACTCTAACTCCCAGAGAATCTTCAAAGGTGCTGCCATCTCTGCAGTGAGTGTGGTCCATATCACCGATGGAAAGATCCGTTCTCGGCTTCACCCCTTTTTTGCAGCTGGCACCGACGCCACCGACATGGGAGATGTGAGATTGGTCATTGGTGTGGATGCGGGAGTGTCGTGTCAACTCGTCAGACCTGGAGAAGCGCTTCTCACAAGACGGGAAATTGCAGACAAAGGGCTTCTCGCCGGTATGCGTACGGATGTGCCGTGTCTGATTTAACGGTGAGCGGCAAGTCCAAATATACAGCAGTAGCTCACGGACCTGGTGTTCAAGACGGCTAAAGGCCTTTCCACAGAGTGCATAGGGGCATTTGTAGGGCCTTGCAACGACTTTTTCCTGGGATGGTTGCTGGTCTAACTGCTGAGTGGAAGTGACCATGATTATGTGGGTTCCTGTTGGGAACATAACGATGAGAGAAGAGGGAAATGGGGGGCTAAGTACCTTGAAAGTAGTGGATTGATGCTCGTGACTTGTCCGGAGAAAAACCGCGTGGAAGGATCGTGAAGGAGAAATCGTGAAGTTGGGGGTGGTGGTGGTCAGAGAGAACGTGGGGAAGACGGCCAAATTCAGGATTATGGGGCAGATGCCGGCAGAAGCGCTCGTCGATTATAATGACATGTTTTCTGACATATCGATCAAAAAAAAATTCACTCTGATTTGGCTTGCCTTCCCCGCAGGGCCGTATAAGTAAGTATACTAAAGTACATTCTGTCTTATTATTTTCTATCTATCCCGCTGATGATCCCTATTCCGTTCCAATTTCCCCTTTCTCTCCCCCCCCCCTCCCCACCTTGGCAACTTCCGAGTTACCGATTGATCGGGTACCGTTGGCATCCAGGTGGTTCCCTCGGAAAGCCCCCTTTCCCTCCAGGCCGTTCGATTCTGCCTGCGAGGGTGCAAGTTAACCGTTTTTTTCACCGGATTTCACGATCCCATCAATAGTTTCGCTTGTTTGAAGCATAAGCGCCTCAGCCTGCACCGCAGTATTAATAACACCAAGACACCCTCAATCTTACAGGTAAGATATCACAACCCCAAACGCTATGGCGGGGCGTCCATGCATCGCGCGTGGGCCGGCATACCTCGGATGTTAGCGAGCCTAGCCCGCAGATCTATCCCCAACTGGCAGTACACGACATTACACGCCATCCATACTTACCCATCTTCTCTTGGGCAATTTGGGACGACATGATCTCCCCACGCTGGGCTTCTGATTCATATACTGCATAAGTACTGAGGGATCTCAGCTCCTTGCTGGCGCCGAGAGTCGCGAAGCCGAACTGCATATTGCCCGGATAATCGATGGCACCCAAGAGCGATCATGACGCAGCTTAGGCTCCTGACTCTATCACGCAGTCCAAAGGAAAACAGACCCACATTGTGATTGATGCATGGGGGTCTACTTGCCCGTAACCCAGCGTTCTCCTCGGTTGCGGGTGAAAATGCTGTGTCATCAATAAACTCGGACCCCCATGCTTCCCCCACGATGCGGACCCTTCCCAGGGTGGGTAATAAATACCCCCTCCACAGGTGCACCGCAGACCACCGCTCCTTCCTTGCAAGCGGCCACCTCCAGGGCCATTTTCACATTCACACCGGCTTGTGTTGTCATGGGAAGCTGCAAGAGAGCACCGCTGGGTGGAATGTCACATGCCCGCCACAGACCTCCATTACACCATTCACGCCAACCTTCTGGATGCTTGTTCTGCCAAATCTATTGGGGAATATCTCGTGGAAACAGCTGTACTAAAATAAGTTTCGGCCTGACGATTTCGGCTGACGCCATCATCACAATCATAATGAAGTGAAGTCACTCGCCGCTATCTCCTAGGACCTGGGCTCCCCCCAGCCGTGCATTGACCCAACCTGGGTAAGCTGCGCGCTAAGCATGTATAATACTAGAGTGCAATCACAGCAGCAAGAAGCGGGCGCGGAGCATGATCCGTATCCCACCCGTGTCAACCCGAGCCAAGACCATGGATATCCTATTTGCTCTGACCCCTCTGATGATACCATCAATGATCGACAGCCCTCGGCGCTTACAGTCCCGGACATAGTGTGGCGCATATCTATCTATCAGACTTGGCCATGAAACGCAGCGCTTCCAACCCGTCATCTACACGACCCAGCAAACTAGCAGTGATCGACAAATCTTGCCGAACTTTCGTGATTCACATCCGACGCGGAATTACATACTTGTTGTGCGCCGTGTCGGCGCCAAAGACGAGGAAAAAACAACAAGGAGTCTATCAGCGCTTCAGCCTTGGCTAGTGTCGTAAGGACCTGGGTTGTTTATACTGCCTGGTCGCTGCCAATACGTCAGCTTGCGGCGTCGGTCGCGCTGACGACAGCAGCGGCACGCTGGTCCATTCTTTTTATCATTGCACGTTCGTGTGCCAGGTCAAATGGACCGGAAGCCCGTCCAACCCAAGTTTCCCGCTCGGGTAATACTGGCCGTGCTCATGATATCAATACACACTTGAAACAGCCCAGGCTGCTCTTGCCCAGTTTTTTTTTCGCCCACTTCGAAATTCCTCATTCCACCATCACAAAAACGCAATTGTTCTCGACCTGCCGCGCAGGCGAATATCCGCGGCCCCATGCTAGAATTCGTACTTTCCTGCTCATAATTGAACAGACTGATGTGATACTGCACCGCCCCGCGGCTTGTTTTTGAGCAATATGATGGAGAAAAATGGCACCAGGTTTGAGCCCCTGCGCTCCGTGGCATCACCTAAACGTCTATTTGTGGTGACATGAACGGGGCTCGGCGGTGGGGGACCTGGGGCATGGGCGCTGATCTACCTGCTGTATCACTTCCCGCCACGATCATGTTTTGCTGCGACCAAAATACCTGTAACTTGCTCCCTCGTCCTGAATCATACTATATGGGCGATGGAAATTGCTCGGCCAGTCATGCGATCCTTTCTGCATTTTCACATCTCAAGTGCCCAAACCGTGCTCCACGGTGTGACATCCACCCCGATTGGGGGTGCGCTGGCCTGGGTCTCGGTTCTGTTGGGGGGCAGGCATCGGCCATGATTGGACAAGGTTTGATTCAGCTTTGAGTGTGTGGGAGTCGAATCTTGAATATGAGCTCAGACCTGTTCTGAATCTTCTGATGTCGGGTTGATGACACGCCTGCTAGGAACGGGCACAGCCTATCTGGAGAGTGATATCGATGGACCGCCGTGTTTGGGAAGGTATAAGTACGTAGTCCTTGCACCAGGTATTAGCGCCACCGGGCAGCGGGTGGGGACGGTCACTCACAACTGCACAGCAATATAATATACACCATATTCAATCCTCAACTCCGTCATCCACATTCTGCTCCGCAACTGGTGCCTTCCCCAAAGGCTTCTTCAGATACGTAAAGTTTCTCCTCTCTGGCTCCACATATTCCATTCCCAATGTCTGCAAGATCTCTTCCTCCGTGTTCGCGCGTACGAGCTCCCAGAAGCCCCGCTCCACCCCCCGCGCAGGAGTTTCCGCAGTGGGAGTGTCTGGGTTCCACTTCCACAGCCCATACTCGTCGAGGTGCATGCCGCGCCGCAGCGCGTGGGTGCGGGCGGCTCGGAGATATTCCATGTCGCCAGTTAGTGCGAGCAGAGCTGCGCCACGCGATTTCATGGGGGACAGGCTGAGAGACAACTGGATGAGCTCAAGCCGAGAAGTGGGCGACCCGAGGCCCAGCCTGTTGAAGGCGGTAAACGCTGAAGTTCAGACACGCACATGATATCCAGTCTTCTGTATACACCCTCCACGCGTTTAATCGCTTGTAGACGCTCACTGCGGGGATGCCAGCCGCCCTGGGGGTCGCGCTCCGGCAACCGCGCGACGCCGCTCCACTTCCGCATGCTCGACGAGAGGCAGGCTGCGAGCAGGCCGCGGTCGGTGAGCATGGGGATGACGTCCCCATGCAGCGGTGAGGCTGCGCGGGCGGCCACAGACAGATATGACGGGCGGAATGGCTTGTGCAAGAGGCTACCAGACTTGGGGGTGCGTGCGTGCGGTGGGGGAACAGAGGGGAGCGGGATGAATACGTGGTCGGGGTGCAGGAGGAGCAAAGTGATACACGGGGCTGTAGGTGCAGCGCGGCGGCTAGCGCGGGTCAGGGTGAGCGATGTGAGGTGGGGGCACTCACTGATTCCCAACGATGATTACGTCGAACCGCGACGAAATATTTTGGCGGATAAATTCCTGTGAGGAGGTTTGTAGATGTGTGCATGGTGTGGAATTTTCCTCACATTGACTATTTTCGCGTCCTCGAGCGTGGCGGGCTGTTCAGTGTGTTCAAAATACTTGAGCCCGATTTTCTGTGCATTTGAAAGTATTTTGGAGTATTTTGGATTCCGGATATCCGCTGGGCTAATACATCCCGCATTGACCAGTTGCTGGGCCTTCACCCGCCTGCAGGATATTAGCGCACAGAGTGGGCGAATCGTGGAACATGTACCCAATCCCTGGGAGAAGTTGTAGCTCCAGTATCGCTCTGCGTCTTCGGGCTTCTGTTGGCGCATCCGGTTCAGGCGCTGGCGCGTCCTTTGCATTGGATAAACAAGTGAAACGCGTGGCGAACAAATACGCACATCTTGAGTCTGGTCCAGAAAATCGCTTATCCGCCTTGTGATACCGCGACCGATCCCTTTCAACTACCGGACAGTTCCCCAGCGAACAATATGGAACGAAAACACATGATGCTCACGGCCAGTGCTTGCTCCGCCAACCGTATAGGGCGGTCGTGGTGCGCAATTACCTTGATGGCATTTGAGAACGCGCGGACCTTGTATCCATTCCTACTGGTTTTTTTCTCTTCCTCCTCCTGGTCTGGACACTATTTCCAATCACGCTACACACACGCCAAGGTAGGAACTCACGCTGTTTGAGCATGTCAATTATAGCCTGATTGATGTTGCCATTGTGGGTGGTCGAGTACGCTCGGTGTACGGGTAGATGTGAAAACAAGGACCGTGCACAGAAGAAAGCTGGAAGCATCCGGCAGCTGCGGTATCCTTCTGTAGATTTTGAAAAAACTTGGTGTCGGCCCTCTCGAACCGGTTTCGGTGTCTATGTTTGTGCGTATTGTCCTGGAACCTCCTTTTTTCTTTTGCAAACTGACAATTGTCACGACGACTGGCTCGGAGTCTGGAGACCCCCGGCGCTTCCCAAAATACGTTCACCGCAATTGTCCTCCGACAAAAACCCATTTACGTGGTCTGGCTCTCAGGTTTCCACCCTCTCTGCCCGCTCATGTCGAGCCTAGACCAACCATCAACAGTACTATTTTTAGCCGGGCCCCCGGATCCTTTGCAGGTTTCCTTCAAACGCCGAAAACGGAGTTCGTGGGCCACCAGGCCGTAAGGTTTGGGGTGTGACCAAATAGAGTTCACTTCGCAATTGTGTTCCCGCTTGTCATCCAGCGCAATCCGATTGGCCGACCCACCACATGCCGCCAATCACTGATTGGCTGCGGGTTGATTTCGCGCGAATGCTTATCATCGTCACCTGAGTCGCCCAAATGGCGAGACCCTGGGGGTGCATATGCAAAGGTGAGTAATAGCCAAGTTGTGTCTCCGCCGCGATAGCACTGATGCAATTAAAATTGTAATTTCGCAGTGGGTTGAAACGCTGCCAACATGCATTTTTGATTCATCTATGGAGACTGGCATAAGCTCCATCTTTTACCCACCCATGGTGAGCCCGCAGCCGGCGTGCACCTTCTGCCGGGCCCAGGCCAGGCCAGTCATTCCACGATGTGGAAATGCCAGCTGAATATATTCTAGACCGTTCCTGCATTATCGCGCAAACCTCGCTTGCGTCCATGCTCGCACGCAACAAATCCGCCGCGGTTTTACGACATTCAAGCCCTCGCATAATTCTTGTTTGTTGAATGCAGCTTATAGTGAGAGACCAACAATCCTCGCTATTTTTAGCGGAGTCACTGGGCTCATTCACTGTTTCCCTGGCCAGATGCCCAAACAGGGCCAGACCCACGACAGGCTTTAATGGCGCCTGACAGAGTTCATTTTGTCCTCGCTTGGCAGGGAGCCCATGTGCAATGAAATGGCAGATTATCATAGGATGACCCACTCGCCACCAATCGGACTGCACACCATCTCGCAAACATGCTTCTCGTCGCCGTTGAGCATTTGTTTGGATGGTGGACAGGTGTGGATGTGTCCAATTCAGTTACCTGCACCACATTAAAACCTCAATTTATATTATTACACGGTGGGTTTTGCACCGGGGCTTCCGCCTGCGGAGTGAGAGTCTCCTGGCCTGCTGGGGACGTGAGATTGTTCGATGGTGCTTGTTGGAACAGTCCAGCCCATAGGCCCAGCATCGAGATATCGCACACAAGTACGATCTACCCGAGTCCCAGTACAAGAATCCGCCCTATACCCCGAAAATACACCCAGCACGTCCACGGGGCTGTCCTGGCGCGGCCGCGATCATGATGATCATGATTTCCATCGCACAACGCGATTGGCCGGGACGGGCGGGGCCAATAGCAACCGTCGTTCCTGTGCTTGTGTCTAGATCATTCTAGCCTGGTGCTGTTCGGTTTAGATAGTGCGGGCAGCACATTACCTCGCGGTGCGAGCGGAGCAGTTGTGTCAGACTGGTGAGCCGCCGGGGGTAGGGGACCTGGAGTGAGTGCGAGGGCCAGGCATGGGCGTGGGGCTTCAAGTGGATAGGGAATGGTGGTGGCGAAGGACTGCGCGTGTGCAATAATTGGTGGTATGCGTTGCACTGTGGGTGGGTGTTGACCGGGTCGCCAGGTGAGGGGTGGTGGCGTGTGGGGTCGGGAAGCGGTTGTCAGGTGCGGGGACTGACAGTGGCGTCGGGCTGGGCACAATTTGCATCTCACGCGTAGTATATTATTTTTAAATAATAATATATAGAAAATAAGTGTTTTAGAGTGGTCGGACGGGTCCGACGTCACAAAGTTCCGGGCAGTGATTGTTATCAGCCGGCAATAATATGTTGTTCCTTGTCTAGACCCGTCGAGCCTGGAGCGAGACCGAGGGTCTATTCTAGTGATTTTGAGAACGGGTGGATAAATAGTCGGATGAGGTGGCTGTTTGATATAATGCCTCTCCCGTTTCTGCTCTCGTTGTCGCCTAGCCCAGAGCCCCCCGTATCGCCGTTGCCGCGCATGCAACCTAGGGGCCTATGGAAAGCCAGGTCCCGTGCGGCGGCGGCACGGGAGCAGCGGCAACAGCCGACGGCTTCTCCCAGTGACACCGACGACGACAACAACGACCGACACGACGCCCTTTCTGCTCGCTCTTCAAAGCGTCCCCGGGCCTATCCTTACGCCGCCTCGGACGACACTTCAAGCACCGAAAACGACGACGACGAGGTCGTCTACTGGGACTATTCTCGCCGGTGCAGCCCCAGGCCCGCCCACTACAAAAAACAAAAGCCCATGGACACTTCCTCCGCTGTTGGCCCGGGCTCCCAGGCCGCACAAGAAGCCTCTTGCGATTACGACGACTGGGAAGACCTCAAGGACCTCTTTGCAAAAGCCGCAGAGCAATATGAATGTCTGTTCTTATCGGATGCCCATCGCGCCACCGCTGACGAATTTTTAGCCGATGATGCAGCTGAGACACTTCCTCTCCTGCGTGCTGTCATCCACGACTGCCACAAGTTTCTTCTGTTCTACCCCGACCCCTCGGTGCTGTTTACGCAGCATATCCAGCCACGCCCCCAACGCCGCGATTGGACTACCAAGCGCAAATCACCTGAACCTCTTGCACCCCGAGAGCGCAAATCATGGCATGTTCACATCCACTCCTTGCGATCTGCACTCACGACCCGCCTATAGCAAATGCGTGGAACTACCTACCGCATTCCATGTCGTCCTTGGGACCACGCTTTTCCTCTTCGGAAACCTGATAGCGCAGGATCCTTCCCTAGCACTCGAGGGCGAGCCCATACAGCCCGCCCCATACTGGCTCGCCGCAGTCGATGTGTTCGAGACGGGCGAGGCTCTTCCCAGTCGCACGAGTGGCTACAACGCTGATTCCCCAGAAGATTGGCGTATGGCTGTCGTCTGGGGCCGCACCCTCGTCTGCATTGCCGATGAAATAGTCAACAGGCGCAAACGGCAAGCGGACGACGCCGACGCTGATATGGAACCGGAAACAACGGCCGTTGCACAGTCGTGGCCACGTGAATCACCGTTTGCCGCGATAGAGGCCTGCCGGCCACCCGTCACGCAGCGCATTACGCTTGCGAAGACTTCGCCACAGGAGCTGTTGCTGCTCGCCATGGATCTCTTTTCGCGGGGCATCTTTCATATGCCGCACCCGCAACACGCGGTGGCGGCTGCCCCTGCAAGCCCTGGCACCGAGGCACCTCCGCCCGTGGAGTCATTCTCGCGCGCGAAGGAGCTGTTTACGATTGCCTCGGACGTACTGCTGCTCGCGGAAAAGCTCGAGCATGCGGGGGATCGCGCACGGTGGGCCGCATGGGCGGACTCGGTGTTTAACCAAATGAAAATGGAGGCAGATACAGATGCGTGGCGGGGCCTGATCACACGAGCAAGGGGGCGCGCGTGGCTTGTTGTGGGCAGCGCGCATGCCGAAGCACTTGAAGGGGCGCTCGAGCGCGGGGAAGCTCAAGTACTCGAGGGGGGCGAGGCAGCGGAGGGCAGGGAGGCACTCGAAAAGGCGGTGGGCTTCTTTGAGAAGGCACGGGGGTCGGCATCCGCGGAAAAGATCGGCGAAAAGGAAGGGAAGGAGGTGGGCAGGCTCCTGGTGGAATCCCTGCTGACGCTGGCGAATCTCACGATAGACGAGACAAAACGGGAAGAGCTTTATACCCGCGCGCAAGCGGAGGCCGGCGTGGACTTCGAGGGCGACCCCGAGTGGATGGAAATTTAGGTTCTGTTTCTGTTTTCTTTCTTTTGTTGTTCAACATTTTGTACTCCTCATCGTTATCCCCACAGTGCTGTTCTAACATTCATGTATTCATGCACACTCGCCCACGCCCTCCAACTGTCGCCATTACTGTACCCCATAGACCTATGGCACCGGAACCTCCGTCATGTCTGCAAATTGCATTAGCTATTCATACTATTTTGTATCCCTCCGAAAAAACGAACATGACACGCTGCATATTTAGTAACCTCACGCGCGAAACTGCATTTACCACCAAATATGGGCTCAAAGGGTAATGCGAACAACTCGGACGCGCCCAGACCTCAGCTGCAACATCATGACCTATGGTATGTGCACTTGATGCTCGCCTGCTGCAGCCAATAGGATTTAGGTCGGAAGGGGGGCTGGGCCCCTCAAGGTACCACCATCTCACAGGCTATAAATACACTGTTTCCACATCATATACGAAAGCCCAGCCCCGCACGGGTGCAGATGAGATTACAACCGGCTTGGGCGGAACATTCATACCAGGGGCCCAGGTTCACTGCGGTCTGGGCACCAGTCTGGGACTCGAGAGTGGACGGGAGCCCTTTGCGTTCCCAGCGATTGCTTGCGAGCGTGTGATTGGGTGAGAGTGCGCGTGAGCCTGAGTAGCGTCGATTCCGAGCCGAGACCCGGGGTATCGTTGCAGTGATTTACATGCGGGCTGCGGGACTACCCTCAAATATCACATTCCATGTATTCGGCGTCCACCTCGGCTCGTCACGGGCTTTGCGAGGCTTGACGCCTATCATCTATGCAGCTTCGTCTCGTTGCAGACCTCTGCCTACATACACATTGAATTCAATTAGCCCCCAGCCAAATCTTGATGCTCCTAATTGATGGCTGCTGCAAGCGAAATGACATCAATGCTGCCGAGAAAAATCAACTGAAGAACACAAACTGAAGTAAGTATTTGGCATGGCCAATGCGATTCGGTGCCAATCATAGCCCCTCTGAAGCCGAAGGGTTATCATAGGTAACAGCACTTGGCATTCCTGTTGTATATTCTGTCCGTTAGCTGGGACACTCGAGTCATAACCAATCAGTAACCGTAAATACGCAAAAGCGGCCTCGCATGCTCTTGGTATATATAAGGGTCACGTAGCACTGGCTGAACCCCCCGGCCAATGACCGTGCGAGCCGACAGTTCCCACCAATAACAACAATGAATTACGTAAGTAGGATAGCGGGCCGATAGCCGTGAATTCGTCACGATGTGACACAATGTTAATTGTCGGACCTGAATTTTGAATTTTATGTTCAAGCTCACCGTTGTGTGCGATGACCGAGCAACAGCAGCCAACACCCTCGGCGATCCCAGCAGCAGGCACGTTTGGGGGTATGTCGGATCTCCAGCTGCGCCAGACGATCAGTCAGTTGCAACTGACGGCTGGCGCGGGCGCGCCCTACGCTTCCCCCACCCCACAGGCTGCTCACTCAAAAAGTATGTGTGCCCTTGCTGGATTTGCGCACTGAACGAACGTAGGATGAACAGCTTATCTGAAAAATTTGCACACCTGGTCGACGACGACAACGCCACCCCCGAAAACCGCAGCAAGTGGGACGCGGAGCACCCGGGCACGGGGCGCACGCAACACAAGCACACTTGCACCACCAACTCCAACGCCGCCTGTATACCAGCCCCTTCCAATTCCAATGTCAATTCCCATCCCGGTCCCCGTCGCAAACCCTAACCCTCCCCGTCCCCCGCTTCCAACGTCCCAGCAGGCCCTCTACTCCACTTATGCCTCCCGTCTCCGCACTGGCTCCACCCTCCTCATGCAGCCCATTCTAACAACCCCTAGCGCCAATACCACTCGCGCCGCCACCCGTCGCGGGGGTGTCATCAACTACGCGGACCCAGGCTCTGGTGACGACCTTCCTGATGCGGGCGCGCTTGATTCAGACGATTCAGATTTTATTGCTAGCGGCGGCACACGCACGGCTGTCCGCCAGAGCAGGGGCAAGATGGGTGCAGGAATGGCCGTATTCAACCCTGCCACTGGCACCACGTCGACGCTACATGGTGGGGGCACACCGCGTCCAGAAAAGACCGAGCTCGACCAGACGTATCTCGGCATGGTGCCTCCCGCGCGCTTCATCAAATCCCGCCCCATGGCGCCCACTGCGCACGAGTACCCGTACGTTTCCCATGCATCCACCACACCCATCTGACCCTCCGCAGCACCCCCGACGCCATAGACGCACATGCGCAGCGGCGCGCGGCGCTCGTACCTATCCGCGTGGAATTTGAAACCGACACGCACCGCATCCGCGATTGTTTCGTATGGAATCTTCACGAGCGCCTCATCAAGCCCGAGGCGTTTGCACGCACCTTCTGCAGCGACCTCGAGCTCCCCCATGTTCCATGGGCCGAGACCGTCACCAATCAGATCCGCGCACAGCTCGAAGAGCACGAGGGCGTCGCGTCCATGGAGCTCGGCATTGACAGCGCACCTGATATTGATACGCCACCGCATGCGGGCGCAGAGGACCTGGAGGACGCAGCTGCGCCGGAGTGCCGCGTCATTCTGAGTGTATGTCCCCAGTTTTCACACTCTCTCGCTGTATGTCCAAGCTAACACCTTGCAGATCGATGTCCAGATCGCGAACCATCACCTGCTGGACCATATCGAATGGGACCTGCTCTCGTCCCTGACGCCCGAGGCGTTCGCGTGTACTTTATGCATGGAGCTTGGGCTCGGCGGCGAGGCCGCGCCTCTCGTTGCGCACGCGGTACACGAAGAGCTCATCAAACACAAGAAGGACGCTGTCGAGTGGGGTGTTCTTGGCGGGGACCCGCACGACGGTGTCGCGCTCCCCACCCTCTCTCCGAATGCTACTGTGCGGGACCGCATTGGCATTGGGCTGTTGAAGGACAAGACAGGACTCGGTCTGGGGTGGGGCCGCGCGCCGAAAGATGGACGCGGACCGAAGCCGCTGAGGAGTGTGTGGCGGGACTGGGCAGAGGCGGAGGAGTTTAGGACTGTGTTCGAGGAGCTGAGCGCGGAAGAGGTGGAGAGGAGGGAGATTGAGCGCGAGCGCGCAAGCCGGTGCGTGTTCTCCTTTCCTGCGCTCGTCCCCCTGTTCTTATGTTACCGTGCAGACGCCTGCGCCGCGAGACCTCGAAATTCCAAAGCTCAACACGCAGCAGGCGGCGTTGAGCTTACTCCTCTTCGTTCCAGCTTCACAGTATCACATATGTATTACCGTCCTCTCCGCTTCGTGCTGAACCAGGTTAGATTATTACCACACTATATCGCCTCTAGTATCAGTGTTCTATGCTATGTAGACGCGTCCCGCTGTATATTACTATTACTGTTTCTCCTTTCCCGTTGGGAGGTGGTGTTTGATAATCTTGTATTCGGCAACCCATAGGAGGGTGGCTGACATCTATCAAGCCAAGCTTTGGAACATGATGTCCAGTTAAGCGTGTGTGGGTACGATAGTCACTGTATCTATTTCAAGAACTATTGTCACTGGCCCCTCTACCCTTGTAAGTTGTGATCGACCTGTCTCAACCGCATACAATTCGCTGAGTGCCAGGACCAGCAGCATCCCGAACAAGCCAAAGCATGCCGGCAGCTAAATCCTTGTTTTCCCGAAAAGAGTACTAGGGCAATGATCGCTACCCACCATGCTCATATTCTGCAGCTGAGGCTTTGTTGTCCTTGAACCATTTAGGACCGCTTAGTACCTCGAAGACAAGGTTGTTTTGCCAAGAGACGCAGCAGTCCCAGTCGTGTTCTCTCTTTATTGTACGGGCCTTAAACCTGGCAGTCATGCAAACTACTGGTGACCTCCCCCATCTCCCCATTGCAATTGAATAACGCATTGTCGATACCTTTGACAGAATACCATGTTTGATCCTGGGTGAGTTTCGAATATGAAGTGAGTTGATTATCCGACGCTGACGGACCCGTAATTTGAGCTCATCTACTAACTTACTCGACTCCTGGGGGCGTTACGAACACCCCAACGGTGATATATACTTCGTCAACCACGAACTCAGGCTGGTCACCGACGCAGATATATATGACGAGGACACGCGCGCGGACGTCCTCGAACTGCGCGAATCCTA
>QGOG01003990.1:0-39811 GCA_003313185.1 Collybia sp. MG36 | reverse complement strand
CGGTTCCGGTCTTTCCATATATGGGTTAAATAACCGGACCGGACCGGACCTCGGAACACTAGACCTAACCGGCCGGTTACGGCAAAAATGTTTTTTCCTGATGTTGAGGCTCTGTAAATGCAGATATGCCCCAGATCCGCCAGATCCAATCATAGACCTATGGACAAGAATACAGGAGCATGTTCTAAAACACCTTGGGTCCCCATTGCGCATTTTTGCAGCTAAATAGCACATGTCTTGGTGGCAAGCGGCAGGTGTCCTTGAATAAGGATGTCCTGCAGGCGTGACATTCTGTGACATTCTTTGCGATTCGTCCGTGTTCAGCCTGCCAAACTGCATGTGACTGATGTGACGGAGCTTTGCATTACGCCCACAAAGGCCCCAAAATCACCCCTCCTTCTCGGTCAGTCGCTGACCATCTTTCCACTTGACAGAAAAAATCGAGGATTTAATTTAGTGCTCATTATGTCCTAAGGTAGCTCCCATTTTTTTCCTGGAGCCTCCATGTTGCATCTGACTGAGCTAAAAATGCAAGACCAAAAGTTTTGCATAACCCCGTCAATGATAGTAGTGGCAGGGATAAATCTGGATAAATTTGATATAGTCACGTGCGTGTGGGAAAAATGTTCAACTGGAGTCGCCGCTTCAATGAGTCAATTTCCAGTCTCAAACGTCCACCTGCATGTTCGAATATTGTGCGCGGGAGCACACCCAGCCTGATGGACTTTTCCTTGAGAGGCTGGAGACATTCATGGAAAAGTGTCTAGCTGACATACGAGCCTTTTCGGAACGAGAATCACGTCCTTTCGAAGAGGTCTAATGGGCATTCACCAAATTACATGCTTGTCTCTAACGTAGCCCCGGCGCAGACCCGGCAATACGTCGCAGAATGGCACGCCAAGTATCTCTTTCAGGTTCGGAAACCGTCTGAGGCTGATATCTCGGCGGGTCCATCCGCTCTCACACAGGAGGGGACTTCAAAAGGTCCGGAACAGTGTTTCAATAGTTTCCAATCTTACAGGAGCTGTTGGACAGTATTGGACATCTTGTGTGAAACTTCGCGCGTCCTCGAACTGCTTGGCACTGTGGCCAACATACAATCCTTTCTTCTTGCTGTCGATCCCACCAATGTGGATGACCAGGGTTTCTTGGGAGGCCCTCTGGCTGGAAGAGAGTTTTGGAGAGGTCTTCGTGGAGGCGGCGAATCTGGTGCAAAGAGCTTCAAACTGCAATGTGTGAAGGATCAATTAGGCAGTACAGCGCAATCGCTAGATACAGTGGCAGCAAATATCTTACCACCGGGACCAAAGCATGTCCCCTCGAGGTCATTGAAGGCTGAGTTGTACGAGTCCATGCGCAGGTCATTACGGTATGTGTCTCTCTGTTCCACTTTGGAATGGTATTGATTGTGGCTCCAGTTCTGTTAGTGGTGTGCGTACCGCAGAGATGAAGTGGACCAGCCCCGAACGACTTGATGTTTACGGGGTCCGTATGATCGGCTGGCCCCCCAATGTCCCCGCCCAGAACCCTTCGCAGCTCAAGTCAAGCCAAAACAAACACCTAATGGAGCAGTTGGAGAGTGGCATTCTGAGATTTGAAAGAATTTTGGAGGGCAATATTGCCAGCGCCGCAGGTCCGAGCTCTCAGCCTGAACCTGCAGGCCAGGAAATCGAAGAGGATTTTTCCTGGGCATACGACGCGGAAGGTGGCGGCCCAGAACCGGTGTGCTTGGATCCATGCGGCCAGCCCGACGCCCCTCAAGGTTCACCCCAGGACCTTCGCTCTACCAATGAACAATCGAAGCACCACCCACCTGAACCTGACATTGCCCCTCGAATGCTCGAGTATGATCCAGACTCCTTAACGATGGGAGTTGGCCCAGTTGGGCTCCCGCTTTCCTCGTCATTCTCTAATTTCGCTGGCACAGGAGCACTGATATCCTCGAATTTCGGCTGGGACGCGCCACGATCGAGTAGAAAACGATCCCACGACGGTAACTTGAAGGCTACCACACCTGATGATAATCCGGAGGGACCAGAGATTTCGTAACCCTACTTTGCATTGTTGTACCATTCGCCCACCATGTAGACATTTTAAATTTATGCATCATTTCATCTCGAGCCCGTCTTTGCGCCGGTGGGGCATGTGTCATCTCAGGGGCCTCGGCTTGACCAAACATGACAAGTACTAGTAAAGGCTAACCATAGTGATTAATCACCAAGTACTTGCACTTGCTTTGGATCACCACCATGTTCTCCTCCTTATTCTCGTGTGTAAACCACCTACAAACTAAGACTAACCTCACCGTCTTCCTAGGACATCGCCCCCGGTTGACCCAACGGCTCCGACCCTCCACCCAGTCTCCTCCAGTTTCAAGGAGAACGAACTATTCGGGGAGCTTGAGCCCAAGGACACAGAATGGCTCTGTGCTGGTGGATTCGTTACTGAGACACAGACGTTCTACACCCTCGCGGCCGAAGGCACATCCATAATGTGTCAAGTGATTCATTCCTCCATTGGGTGAGCTCAGCTCCCCCGCGCACGTCTCGGATACGGTAGCTCATGAATCCTGCTAGTGTTTGGTATCCCACTATACAGTTCACATGCAAGATCCACAACCCAAACACCAACCAGACGATCTGGAAATCCATCAATGTCACCAACTTTGTTACCCCCCCGCCCGGCCTCGACAAACGCTCTAGCAAGGCGGACGAGTTCTCTATCACCTACAAATCAGCCCCCGGAACAGACCACCCGGAATCATATACCATCCGCGCTAATCTGGCCGCTGATCTCCAGATATCGCTCGATCTCGCGCGTCCTGCAGACATCCCTGGCTACAAGGTCGGGAAGGGCGAGCGTGGTGGCTATTCATACTTCGGGCCGGACACCCAGAAGCCAGATGGATATGTAATTCATCGGTTCTGGCCCCGGCTCAAAGTTTCTGGGCATATTATCTCTAATGGGAGGGCCTCGGTGGCCGATGGTCCGGGCATGTTCGTGCACGCCATCCAAGGGATGCGCCCCAACCTTGTTGCCTCTTCTTGGAATTTTGCAAATTTTCAAAGCGAGTTACACGGGGGTGTTTCTGCCATTCAAATGGAATTCAAAACATTGGATACATATGGGCGGAAGGGTACAGGCTCAGGCGGCGTCTCCATTAATATTGGATCCTTGGTTGTGGGAGGTAAATTGGTGGCAGTAACGGCAGAAACAAAATGGCCCGATGAAATACCGCCAGAGAAGGCCTCGGTGGTTTCAAGGGTGACTCATTTGGATACCATCACGGATCCTGACACTGGGTACAAGAAACCGAGTCATATCTTGTTCGAGTGGGCGGGGCTGTCGATCATCAAGAACGTGTCAGGATCGGTCGATGCTCAGGTTCAGGTTGATATTGGGGATGTCGTAAACCCCAAAGGTCTCATTGACAAGGTCGACGTGTTGGCGGAAATCCCATACGTGGTAAAGATGGCCGTCAACTACGTGGCTGGTACGAAGCCCTACATCTACATGGTGAGCGAGTCAATCACTCCCTCGACATGACAGCGTGAATTGAAACATCCGCAGTGGATGAACCCCGCAACCCTCACAGTTACTGGGCCCGATGACCTTGTGCCCGGACTGTCGAAAGGTCTTGAAATCCCAGGCAAGCTGTATAATGAGGCGACATTTATATCTTGAAGTAACCATTTGCAATCGGAATTTTTGTACATTAGCATAGCATTATGATATTGTTGCGTGCTGCGCAGCAGTTTCCAATCATTTCAGGATTTGCGGTGTGCATCACGGCGGCCGAAAAATAGACGCTACTTACGCATGCACCTCGGCACGGAATTTGTAGGGCCCCATTTGTAGATGAATCAGGGTTTGGGGTCAACAGATATTCGTCCACCAGTTCCATAATATCCACTCAAGTCATTTCACAATGTTAGTACGATGCTGCGACCTTTGATTCGATACACGACTCTTACTCTTCGAATCCCTCGCCATCACCCCCGCCAGCATTCAAGTCCCGAATTATGGATCCTTAGTGGGGGTCAGCCCATACCAAGGCCTCCGACATTGCCCAGGTTTTCTGCTTTCCATTCAACCCCTCGGGCCGAGGGAGGTCCTCTAATTCCCATTCTTGCGACATTGCTCAAGGTGCGG
Source organism: Collybia sp. MG36 (assembly GCA_003313185.1). Taxonomy (NCBI): domain Eukaryota; kingdom Fungi; phylum Basidiomycota; class Agaricomycetes; order Agaricales; family Clitocybaceae; genus Collybia; species Collybia sp. MG36. Next base: position 35,659 of record QGOG01003990.1, on the reverse strand, counting down.
CACGCTATTTCCTTGGGGTTGTTGCGGCAACTAATCATTTATAGGCTTCAACTGCGTTTGAGTTCGCGCGAACCGCTGGTCGTGTTGTCTCTAGTTTCGTACCCCTGCTTTTGATCAGAAACCACAGGATACGGAGAAAGCTTAGGGACGCAGGTTTTCAGGCAAAGCCCGGAGCCGAGGAAAAGAAGGTGGTCTTGCTGAAGGGGCTGCGAAATCGTACACTCCTTTTTCACCTTCTGCTTCTCGTTCCCGTTTTTCTGTTCTGGGCTACCATTGTAGCCAGCTTAGAGCGTGCGCCATTGACAGGACGGTACGTAGTTATCCAATTCTGGCCCTAGCGCCTTTGACCATTGCGGCCAGATGGCGCATGATCCTTCTTTCGCCAGATGAAGAAGATGAGATTGCTGCACAACTTGCGGGCCAGGGATGGTATAACGCAGTCTGTGATATTCTCTCACAAGATGGCCCAATAAGGATCGTACCAAAAACTGATTGGAGGTATGGATGGGTAAATGATACTTTGCGCAAACTCGAAGCTACAATTCCAGTACTGGTGCATGAGCCGGAGATGTGCGCTGACTGGCTACAACGGGATGAAAACTGCATCCCCCTCCCACCACCTTCCAAGTACCCACTTCGCCCGCGCCCGCGCGCTTCCGAGATGCTGCATTGGTATTGTGAAATGCTGTGTAACAGAAAGCCGCCAGCCATACCCCACTCGGTAGCTGGCCCACCATATTCACTATTAATCGTTGATAGGCCCGAAGCGTCCAACGCTTTTTCGTACGGGTTCGGGCCTAACGGAGGTGGAGGAATCGTAGTGTATTCGGGATTCCTGGACGACATTTTTTCCCGACATCCCTTGGAAACTCCGCCCGAAGCCACGGAAGAACCAGCGAGCTGGTTGTCCCGCCTTTTTGGCGGAATCTTCTCCCAACCCACCCCACAGCAGCATCCAGTTCCCACCGCGGAGCAGGCGGCTGAGTTGGCTATTTTGTTGGCTCATGAGCTCGCCCATCTGGTGCTTTCACATCATCTGGAATCATTGTCATCAGCGACAGTTATCCTTCCTGGTACTTTATCAATGGCTTCCGATATAATTCGAGTCCTTATATTCCCCATCACGATGCTTTTCGGTCCCTTTGTCAACGACGCTGTCGCGCAGATGGGCAAGATTGGATCCGGGGAGTTGATGAAGCTAGGGGAAACATGCACAGGCGTAGCACAAGAAATTGAAGCCGATGTCGTGTCAGCAAGGTAGGCGGATTCTCCTAATTGTCCTGATTGTTAGTGAGTCCCTGCTAATCCCGTGTGACAGGCTTCTTGCACATGCTGGCTTTGACGCCCGAGACGCAGTCAAATTCTGGGAGACTCGCTCATCCTCCTCGGTTGAGTGTGCCAAGCCGGATCCCAACACCACCAATCTACCGCTAACTCGGAGTGATTCACTTGTCCGACGTATCATGGGGACGGGGCATCCTGTCAACGAGGTCCGCGTGGATAAATTAAAAGCAGAGCTTACTCGCTGGGAAGCTGAGCGACAAGCAGCACTTGCCCGACTCCGTTCGCACAGATCATAATCATAGCCATTTGGGCAGAAGTGATACATTCGATACTCGCTTCTCGGCCCTTCGCCTTGTTGCATATACCGTCCTCATCGCTGCCTAGGCTTTAGAATGCCGACTCGCAATATTACTCACTCCTCATATGACATAACCATAACTTAACATTTTATTGTACATGGGCAAATCTATCACAATGCTTTTTTTTGAGCGTCCGTCAGTATCCAAACAGTCCTAAATTGACCAGGGGTGGCCGTTATATCGATACAGAAGATTCGAAAATCCACGAAACCGAAAAAAAATCATGGAATCGTTCACTCCTTGCTAACCACTGCGCACCGCTGTTGTTGGGCTGTACAGGCTGCCACCGTGAATCCGTCCTTATTACCTGACGCATTTGCAGCGTCGGAGCAAAGGTTTTTTTGGATATCACTGGATCTCACCGTTTGCGAGTGAGTGAGGAGGAGGTGGGAAGTACCTACCACGAACGTTCAAGAGCGCTTGGTTTGTCGTTGAAAAGGTTGTTACCAACTACTTGGAATTGGTCATTGGATGCCTGTACGACTTGAGGTGGGGGGACACCCCCGAGTGCTTCTGTGAATGTTTGCAAGTTTCCGCTGGCAGTTGCAGTGACCTCCAGGGCATTCTGGCTCGTTAGTATGGAGCCCGGACAAAATTGAAGGGAGACATACAACTGTACTTGTGGTTGTAGGAGGCCTGGTAACGGTCGGCGGAGGGGGCACAGTCCTGGAGGATGTTACTACCGCTATTGCTGGAGAAGGATTTGCTGGTGTTCCTTCGTTGACGACCGTAACACCGGCGAAATTCTTACAAATTCTCAATAGAAAACTTCGAGCTAGACGCGAGACCTACTGTCTCAATTCCAAATACCGCATTGAACGCGTCGGCCTGTGCACCCGTCCCGGCCGCCGCCGCGGAGGCAGCTGTTTGCGCCCTCGCACACGTATTTTTTGCTGCTTGGTTTGCGCCACAAGAATTGGTGAGAGTATCGCAGATAAATTCTGGATCATGGGAATTACGAAGGGAACATGGGAAAGATGGTACAACTCGCGAGTTATGATGCTGATATCTGTAGCAGAGCCGTGGTTGAAAGAAGCTGTATTGAGTGAAGTGTTCAAGTTAGGGTTGTGGTTGATGCTCAAATAGGCGGTATATTTGCCTTGGTCTGTAGGCTGGAAACTAGTTCCTCTTCTCCCGTCGAATCCGGCACCAAATTCGATCTGGGGGGTCGAGCATTTTCCAAATGCGGGGTCAGCGCTGACCGCGGAGCTGGCCGTTGGGGATGCAGAGGAGCTTAGGCTCGCGCTACCCGATACCAACTTGCCAGTATCGTCCAGCTGCGCAACATTAGCAAAGCTCTGATAGAAGAGTGTTATTTCATGTCTTGAGCTGAAGAGGCGAACATGCTGACTGTTTGGATTCCAAATACCCTATTGAAGGCATCGGCCTGAGCCCCACTCCCAGTGGGGGCAGCCAACGCAGCCGCTTGTGCTGTCTGGCATCCATCCTTGGCGGCCTGGTTAGCCTTGCATGAATTTGTCAACGTGTCACACATGAATTCTGGCGGGTGGGTTAGAAAGTTGCAGAGGAAATCAAGCCTGATGTACTAGTTATGATCTGGACATCTTGAGCGGACCCGTGATTAAATGAAGCTTAGGGCAGTTGAGGAGCGCAAATAAAAGTGGAAGGCGAAGGATCTGACCTTTATCAACTGGTTCGAAACTTGTCTCTCTCCGTCCATCAAAGCCGGCACCGAATTGAATCTGTGGGGTAGTGCATAATCCAAAATTAGAATTGGCGCTATCCGGGGTGTTGGCTACAGTTGTTGTTGCGGTCGGGGCTGCCGTAGTCGTTGGGGAGGCGAATCCACCATCAAATGTCACTGTTATTGCATTGGCTGCGGTCACGACAGGGCCAGTCCCAGACACGGTCACAGTGATGGCGGTCTAGTGGACAATGGCCATCGTGTCATCACCTCGAGGGCTACACAACAAAATACATACTGCACAGCTTGTCGTCGCGAATTCTGCGCTCGTGGCACGCTTAGAGTGTACAGTTTCGGATACCTGAGAAGCGGGATATGCTACCACGGCTACCGGCCTGGCGGTAAGAGGGTCATTCGCTCGTCAGATCTGGCATGGCATTGGATCATGATACCCACAGGGCGGCGACGTTACCCCCCACTGGCAGCGGGGATGTATTGGGCTGATCTCCCTTGCGTACCGTCTTCCCCGAAGCGGGGTCAAAAAATAGATTTGGATCATTAGCTGGGTCCTGGGCCTGCACAAGTCCACCGAGTTGTGGGTTTCGCGGTTGCTTTTGACAGAATACAGAATTTCTGAGCAGGGGTGGGGCAGTGGTAAAGTCCTAGCACAGAAGCTTGTGAGCCGGGTCAAAGGAAGTTAAAAGTATATCCTCTAACAGGTGGTGTATTTTTCTCGATTTGTCGGTATTCAATTGCCAGGGCAACCATAGCAGCTTTTGTCGTTGCGTTGAACTGTTGGCTTGCATCTATACGACGCTGATAAGTCACAGGTCCTAGTTTAGAGCTGAGGAATTTACCAATGATGTCATCCGCTAGATCCTGCTGAGTGCACTCTGGGGCGGCTCCGAGCAGAGGGGAAACTGCTTCTCCAGACAAAACACCACAGACTTGCCCGGGGCAAGCATCCCTGATCTTCTCAAGCACCACGGGTTGCTCCTGTCTGAATCGGCGGGGGTGGAGGGAGATGGCTCTGCCATCTCTTTCCAGCCACTTCTGACGGCCCGAGACCTGATCCGAAGCTAGGAGGAGGGAAATGATACAGTTGGAAATGTATTTTGAAAACATTCTAGGTAGGAAAGAAAGGCCACGGATGGGGAATGAAGAGAGTGTGTCCAGGGATAAAGACTCTGACACCAGGTCGAGAGAACGAGTCTGTGAAAGGTAATGGTCAACGGCACTATCCAGTCAACACTCAATTACGAGACGTTTCATTCAGACGTGAGCCTTTATAATATACCGGCGTCGTGGCTTTTCACATATGGGCTGCCTGTTGCCAGTATCCTGCTGAGGGGGAACAACGGTTGATATGGTGGAGGGTCTTCTCTGGAAATTCTCGGAGTTATTAAATATGTCTGTTCTGGGAAGTCTGGTTACATTGTGCGCGGCACCTTCGACATCCTGGGGGACATTGTGAGAAACATGATGGTGTACTGACAACACCCCAGGGTCATCTCGGGGACTATATCACAGACTCGACACTTACGGGCCCCATCAGTGAGGTTGATGATAAATTTGTTGACATCATCATTGCGGGGAAGATTGAGAGCGCTTTGTATCCGATACAAGACCAGCCTGAGATAGCTGTGAGTATAACAACAACCGTGGCATATGTATACTGCGTACCAAATCATGGGGCATGGTTAACCATGACAGATAGAAATCTCGGCAAATCCCCATTTCTGCGGTGCTAGGAAAGATCTATATCCCGGTGCGCTAGGTTCCCTTGGCTTGCCCGTCGCTGTGGAATGCGGTTCCAGGCAATCGATGATCATTCTCTGCCTGCTAAACCCTTGATGCGAGGGCAGCGGTCCCCCCTTGAATAGTCACCCAAGACATGTTGCCTTGGCTGCCATTTCAGTTCCGTAGACACTACAAGCAGCGAGCTTAAGGTGGCTGCGTCTGCGGCTGGGATCATAGAGAAATAAATGATGCCAGGAACTCTTCGAGACCTAGCTTTTGCGAAGGACATCGAGCCGGTATAGTGGGCAATCAATGCGATCCCCCGAGGTGACCGATATCGGGTCGCAAAATGAAGGCTTGTAACACATATCAATAGTAGCCACGACCCCCACAGAATTGTATTGGTGTCAAAATTATCACCCTGTGCAAACCTTTTCGTCCTTCGAGAACACCAATTATTGATCGAGTTTTCGACGTCGAGGAGCTCGTCTGATACCCGGAAAGGTTGAATTGTCGACTATCCCAGGGGATATTCGACCCTCAAAAGTGTTTGGGGCAGCACAAGTTGAACCGTGTCCTTCGCTGTCCTCCTTGGAGGGTATTTGGAAGTTGCGTCTTGATGGTCGGGGTGGCGGAAACATGAAATGAAAAGATTTGGAGACGGACTCGGCTGGGCGAACATAGTGCAATCGGCTGCTCTGCCAAGATGGTTGAAAATAGCTGAAATTGCAGGGTACTATTCGCGGTCAACAATAATAATTTCTCCCTATTGAGCGGCCTGTCACACAAAGAAGGGGGAGACGAGATCAAACAGAAGCCACGAGGAATGGAATCCCAAATCGACATAGATGCCATATCCTATGCATGAAGGGTCGGCGCATATTCGAAGTCCTACTATATTTCTTACGCAAGAATGCAACCATTCAGAAAAAAATTCATTTGAATGTCTATAGTACCTTTGGTACTCTAGTGATGAGCATGATCGGCGGCGTCTACGGATCCTTGTAAATCAATGGCGTAAACTGAATAGTATGTAATGAGTTGATAGATATGATAGGACAAAGCAAATTGGCGCACCGGAACCACATTCTGTGCAGCGACTCTGACGATCTTTTTTCACATTGAACCAGAGGATCTCATGGGAGTCGGCAGGGGAACCTGTGCAACCAACAATACGTTCCACATCCTGAAGGAGAAAGGCATGTTTGAAGCTGGCCTACGAGATAAAACAATTGAAAATACATACGTATGAGGGCACCAGAACGGGATTCGCTTTGGTGCCAATTCGGCTGGCGTCAAGCGGACTGTCATCAAAGATGTTAATCCCCTCAAGGTCCCCGAGCAATTGCAGCCGTTCCAAACCAGTGGCTTGGTCAACGTCGGTAGGGACCTGTCCTGGTTTTCCACCCTCTCCATAGAGTTGTGGTGGGGGTGGGCCGCCGGAGGAAACCCGGAAGGTGGTTGAAAATGTACGAAGGGATGTTGATGTCGAAGGCTTCAATGAGGAGCGGGCAGCGAGGACTGCTGGGCGCACCGCACGAGCTGCAGATTTAAACATGACTTCAACGAATATTTTGCGGTGGAAAAGAACGGGTTGTGACATGCTGTGACGATGTTTTAGCCATGTCACGTTGGTCACACATCCCGCACCTTCCCGACACCTAGAGTAACTCAGTAAGTGCTTATATGCGCGTTGAATACCGGCCCGGAGTGTTTAACATAACATCTGGTATTGCACCCCCCCCCTCCATGCATGCGTGAGATTGATTACCATCCGGCGGTGGTCGTTGTCCTACACTGATATGATGCTGCTCCTTGCGGATCGGACACGCTTAGGGGGTCTATGAGCGTCAATGCAGTGATCGAGATTTTGGGTTATTTTATTCGGCTCTTTACCACACTGGTTCCACCCAAGCACTGGCTGCCGATCTACTATAAAATACCTTTAATCCTTGGCCACCCTTCGTCGCCCATAATTTACCAAACTGACCACTCAATAATGCATAATTCTCGCGCCAGCGACGCGATAGATCTTACAGACCCGACGGGGGACCCCAGCACACGACCACCAACACGCGCCGAACCATCTAGCTCACGTTTCTCGGCCCATTCTATCAGTTCTGCGTGGGGTCTCATCGACCGCGAAGATGCGACCGCCACTCCACCACCCACTGGTCGTGAATCACCGTTTTATTGGCCCACAGGGACACCAAGCTACAGCAACGAACGCCAAGCAGCCCGAAAAACTCAATCTCGCTGGAAGGGCTTTTTCAAAGGCTGGAGAGTTATATGTCTTGGCTCTTGTGAGTTTGTCTCCCTCATCGGCACGCGCCCACTCCGTGTAGGATCATTGACGAATTTCTTAGGGTTGAATATGCTACTCATTCTAATTCCCACCGCTGTGAGTTCGTATAATTCAAATATTCATCTCCTAAATAATCGATAATTAGTGGGTTTTGAGCCTTACGATGCCAAAGTCTCATGGGCTTGTATTCATTCGTAAGTTTCGTGCGCTCACAGGTTGGGAAACACCTCACGACTGCTTCAAGTTTGTATTCTGTCCCTCATTCCTTTGGTGAAGGTAGAGCTCATTTCTCTCTTTGTGTTTGGTGTCCATTGAGTCGAACCGCCCAGTTGCATGATCTCGTCACACGCGATTTAGCTATCCGAATTGGTGGGTCGAAAACGGGCCTATTGAATGCAAGTATGGTACGTCCCCAAAATTGCCACAGCACATGATGAATCAAACCTGAACACTCCGTCCTTTTAGAGCAACATGTAAGTTTGGTCCGCCGCATTCATCTTTAATTGGCTGACCACACCAGTGTTGAGATTGTTGTCGCGGTAGGCTGTTTCTCCGCCATTGCCAGTGCATGTCTTTGATGTTTATCTAGTTCAGCGCCCTCAGGAAATGTGAACTGCGTATCGTACAATCATCCCGTGAGTCCACGACCCGATGGCCTACTCGCTTCTCGCCCGAACTAAGTCATCAATAGTTATCGGCTCAATGTTAAGCAAGCTATGTTAGTGCTTCTCTTCTCCAATGGTTTCCCCTTTAATTCAGCTTCTCGAAGTGCTGGTGCTTGGCCTCTGTTTCTTTGCGGGCGGAATGCGTTTTTCAGAACAGGGATTCGATGCGAGTGGGTAACATTGCCTCCGATCTAATCGGGATGTTCATGTCTCTGCAGCTGCAACACAAATACACTCCTCCCTCCTGAGCCTGAGTGTTGGCGCAGTATTATTACCAGCTGCCTACCATTTCTCCCTCAGTAATGGAACTGATGCAGAGCTAGAATGGCAGAGGCAGAACATCCTCCGCATGAGTCATGGTGTGCGTCTTTCATCTCCATGAAAATGAAGCCACCCTCATGGATTCGTTCTTCCTCAGGTTTCGATTGTATTACTCTTCAGTAAGGACTCGGGCAACATGTTTCCTCGATGTTTCTAACCTGTTCCACAAGTATATGGTGCCTACCTTGTGTTTCAATTATGGTCGCACACACACCTGTACAAGGACCAGGATACCAAGAGTCGCCGGCTTTCACTAAAGCCATCGAAAGAACCCTCTCCCAAACTATCAGTTGAATTTTCTACACCCAATGGGGACATATCTCGCCCATCTGACCTCACCCCCCCACGCCGGTTATATCAATCCTCACCTTATGGCTCGGACGTGACCCTAGGATCTACATCTACAATAGGACGTAACGCGATCTATGCGCCCGCCAACTCGACAGTCCGACTGGTTGACAGTAGTCTGGATTTAGGCGGCGCCTTGATGACCCGTGGCGACTCCTCCCTGGGTAGCAATGGATACTTCCCCAGTGCCTCGTCGAGCGACGCTCTCACCGGGAGGGGAGAAAAAACTGGGCCCAACATAGCATTCCAAGAGAAGCAGCTACGTGAGGTAGATACAGCCAAACCAAAAGAGCCACAGCTGAGTTGGGCGCTTACCATGGTTTTGTTGGTTGCGGTGACAGTGGTGGGTTAAGCCTTTTTCATTATTCCGGACCATTATTTGATTTGCTCCTGTGATAGAGTGTTGCTGTTACTGCCGATTGGCTGGTCGAATCCATGGATGGAATCTCCACAACTATCAGCAAGGAATGGATAGGACTCATATTGCTGCCTGCTGTGAGCTCCGTTGCGGGTATGTGGAATTCATACCGGCATACGCACGCCTCATTACCGAGCCCGTTAGAATGCTTGACCGCGGTTAATGTGTCTGTCAAGGATCAGTTGACCCTCAGTATCAGCGTTGCCGTTGGCTCCACAATCGTCAGTGAAGTTGATTCTGATCAAGGGTGGAAGCTGACGGCTTTCTATGAATCGGCAGCAAACCGCACTCTTTGTAATCCCGTTCGCATATCGTAGTTCCAGGGAGATGATGTTACTGATCTTGCTGCGCTTATCTAGTCTCATGGTGACTCTGGGCTGGGCAATGAATAGACCGCTCTCTCTCCTCATGGACCCATTTGAGTCACTGGTACGCATCTATAATCCCTGGGTCCTCATTTATAGTTCATGGGCCATTTTGCTAGGTTCTATACATCTCCGGTAAGAACATTGATGCATCATGGGGTTTTCGGGGCCACTCACATACAATTCAAGTTCAAACAATGAGCTACGTTGTCGCTGATGGGAAATCAAATTGGCTAGAGGGAATGATCCTCGTCTGTAAGTGTTCGCTTATTAGTCCATTGTATCTAGCTCAAGCTGCAACGTGAGGTCTTTACATTACCATCGCTGTTTCATTTTGGTTTTATCCAGGTAAGTATCTATACCTGCTCGGAAATGCCATTCACCCTTTTCTGCTGATAGGATCCAATCTCCCTGACTCAATGGCGATTTGCACCCTCTGAGCGGTCGTTAACGAGCCTCAACAGACTATCACTATCACCGTACATACTAGTGTTTTCCACAATTCCACTTGTATTTGCTACCGTAAACATATTCTATGTATCCAATTTTTGACATTCTTTTCAAACACTTAGAAGGAGGCTATGCCATGGCTAATGTTGAAGGTCAGGGCCGCGTTGGGAATGATGGGCAATTGGCCTGGGAAGCTTGCGTTCATCAGATCTGCCAACATTCTGAACAATATGAGTTTGAAGTAATTTTGGGGGATGTGAAGTATACCTTCCAAATACCGTTGTGCCGTTAACGTTCAGATCTGGGAAACTTATTAGATGAGATTTCAGTGAAATCCAACCTCGGCACATACGAGTATCATCATCGGGGAGCCTGTTCAAAACATGGGCTGCATCAGGACCGATGGCTTCAACCTGAGAGTGGAGTGTAGAATCAATTTCTTGAAGAGTAGCCAAAAGCGATACATACGTATGTGATTGAAGCCTGGTGCAAATCAAGAAGGTGTGTTTGTTGCTGCTGGGAAATTAGAATAGTCTCTGATATTGAAAGTTACACGATGGCAGGGGGAAGTCATACTAAGACTCACCATCCGCCCACGGGCCGAGCGCATCCGAAATAGTCCCGTCCGCATTGAATGTTCGCCTGGTGAGGCTGGTCACCAGCACGGGTTCACCACCAATGGCCCGGACCTGGCTGACCATTGCCGTTAGGTTCGCACCCATTGATGCAGGTGGTGCGATTTTCATGTCATTGTGGCCGAATTGGATGGTGACAAGCGTCCGGCGTCCTTTTGCAACCTCTGCCTTGATGGTGGCCAGGGAAATAGCCCAGAAGCTGAAAATCATGTCGGCTAAACGTCTTCGGATATCTGTTATCTTACCCGTCAGCGACGAAGGAACCAGTTGTTGCACCGTTTTTAGCTGTGTTAATGCAGGGTGTCCCCGCAGCTAGTGATGCAATGTTGCCCGTTAGTGTTGAGCCACAAAATCCATTTCCCCAACCGCCGCTATTGGGTGTGGTGCTGGTAGTAACTGATATAGGCATGGACATATCAAAATGAAAATGAAATAGCTACCCATTAGCTGTTGTGCTGTCACCAACGAGGACAAATGAGGTGGGGGACACCGCGGAAGGCAGAGCCCAAACTGCAGTGGTCAGGATAGCAAAGGGGGTTAGTCTGAACAACATTGCGCTGCGCTGTTCTCTCAACATCGCTGGCAGATATAGCTGGGGGCCTCCAGCGGCCCGCTCGATTTCTCCGATCATGAGAAGTAATTCTCGAAATCAGCTGACGAGGTGGCAGCCGCATGCTCACGATAATTGATGTGTATTATTGCACCCAGAACATAGCAAGAATTGTATTCAAAGATAGTAGCGATCCCCTGCGCAATCAAGTTAATTTTGTCCATGATGAGTTATAATGAACGACAGACCAATTTGGCCCATCCCGGGCTGCATCATCCACACCTTGCGACCATGGCCCTCTGGATTACCTTCACCTTGATAACCCTCAAGCCAACCCTCGCGCATCTCATCGTCAACTTCACCACACACAATCTTGACATCAGGGAAGGCGCGTCGCAAGACCGAAATACCACCTCCTCGAGCAACCAAAAAAGTCACGAAAACAATCCTGTCTTGTTTAACCCCATGATCCAGCAGAACGCGAATTGCCATGAATGCCGCCGCTCCAGTACCAATCTATAAGTTCCATTATTGGAAATCGGGGGAGGGTTTGATCCAGCACACCTGAGCATCCATGATGAAAACCCAAGTCTCCTCTGCTATGTGCCTCAGACGAATAAACTTGGGAAGCATGATTTGCAACAGAAGAGGTTCCCCGGTTTTAGCATCCGATTGGACAAGCAATGATCCCACTGGAACATTGTTAATAACTCGGCGGAACCCTCGCTCGAGCGCACCCCCACTTCGCAGTACTATAAACGCGAATTTGGTAGACTGCAATTCATAAGACGTACGATCTTGGGATGGCAACACCACAAACAGACTTATATGACATCAACAAGTGCAATATAACACATAAATAAACTTCACCGGTGCGTCCAATTTTTGCCCATGAGATTCGGCACCGATGGGTGTTATCACTGTCTTTGGGGCATACGGAAGATGCTGCAAAGCATGTTCAACTAATATCGTGGAAAGGCGATCCGCGAAAAAGATGAAATCCTGTCTGCTCGTTGTCCTGCACCGCAAGATTGTGAAGATGCCCTGATATGCTTATATTGATATACTTCTCCATCTGAAGCAATGGAAATTCACCTGAAGTTGAGGGGTCCGGGGTAACACAGTGAGATTCAAGTCCTGAAGTTGAACTCCAGTGGGGGCTGAAGGGCTGGTTGAATGTAAACGAGGAATTGCCATCTTTTGTCTGAATCGGTTGGAACGTTCTTGAAGTTTGCGGTGGATGTGCGTCGATATCAGTTCAATAGCAACTGCATTATTCGACCCCGGTACTATCTATAAATAAATTGTTCAGCAGTATAATTATCTTACTTTCGACTCACGATGTCCGCGTGGGTTGCAGTCGGCCGCACAAAGTTGTCATAAGATGGCTTCACATACCGGAGGTATCTATCCCGAACTCAAATCCAGGAGTTGCTGTTGATTCGGTAAGCTCACTGATCAAGAACCCCGTCCACGTTCCGTCCCCGTTCCTTCACGTCTCGCTTGATGCGGCGGGCAAGCATGAGGTCAGAATCGCATTGTACGAATACCTAAGATAAATATGAACAAGTAGGCATGAACACTAGAAATACAGGACTACCTTCAGGTCATACAATGCTCGGAGCGCGGGATCATGGAGGGCCATTATACCCTCCGCTAATGAGCTCGCAGGGTCAATATTCAAGGTGGTAGGCAGTTATAAGAGTCTCCTCACTGATAATGATGGTGGCACCATACAAGTACTTGGTCTCCGCCAAACGTTGGTGTTCCGAGAAGGAATAGACTGGGATATTGGACTGCTTGAACGCTTTAAGATCCGCCAAACACTAGATGGACAAAATGCTAAATTTGGAAGCTGGAACCTACTCGTGTGACCTACCGCGGCGAACATAGGCATGTCAATCGCATCGGGATGGTCAAAGTCAAACAGACTGGCATGCGCTAATGCTAAATCTTCAGGAGTGTGAAACTTATAGAAGCTATCCTGGTGAGCGTGGTGTTAATAATATACGATAACCATTCTGAGATGGCCAGACAGACCTGGGACAATATGATGACAGTAGGAATATTTCCCATAGATCGAACAATCTGCCTCGCGACATGCGTCTGAAGTCATTGTGAGCGCGTGAAACCCAAGGAACCAACACGAAGCCAAACCTTTCCGCTCGCAGAACCCCCTTGGATGCGCTGTGTCAACATGAATAGCAACTCTACACTGCTGAGCAACATACCTGCGACCGCTACAACAAACGCGTCACCGATCCTATTCCCATCCTCCCCATACCTGTGCATTCATACATAGAATGAATTCATTACATGTATTTTATCGGTGGCAACACACCATGGTGGTCGTCCATGCGATACTAGAACAATGTTCTTTTTGGGTTGAATTGAAGGGAGAAACTCGTGTGCTTTCTCATCCACGGCCAACTCTGTATGGGATATGAACTCGTCTGGCATTTGGTATAACTTGAAGTGAGAAAGAAGTGGGTTGGCACCTATAGCGCCAGTTTACGCGATGCCATGATAGACGATCGAATGATCACCATGGCTCGATTCCACGTGGCCAGATGTAACATTATAACCAACACATTCATTCGCAATATTGCTGACACTCCAAAGTTATACATGATTGTGGACCCTCATCCTATGTGCTTCACTCTTCTAACAAGAAATCTGCGATCCTGTTCTTCATGTCGTCTCCAGACATCTTCACTTGCCTCCAGCTTTCATTTAGCTGGTACAGCCGAGAATTCACCCAAACGGGCAGTGGAACTAAATCGCTCTCCTCTGATTTTGTGGTTGTACCTCGACTGCTTCGACTAGTAAGAGTCGTGTGACACGGGTAACACAGGTGGGGAGTCAGTGAGGTTGACAACTGAGACTGGTTTGTTGCCTCGCCGAGGGACCGCATTGATATTTGAGCTTTCCAATCTTGAATATGACGCCGGACAGGTCTGGCTGGGGTTTCGAATCTAATCTCGTGACGACAATGTGTTACGCACCGTTCACATAGTATACATACCCTGTCCGTGCCGCCTTTCGGAGAGAGCTTACCACATGTCCGGGCAATAGTGGATACAGTGGAAGGGAAATCCCTCTCCAATCCCATGATAAAATCTGAAGATGGATATATGATTTACCTCTGCAGGTGGATAACTACTGGCGTTGAGTGCGTACCTTTTGTTAATGTTCCAATACTCTGTCTTCCAACAGAATATTCCTCTCGACCGGGTACGGCTATTCCATTCCACCAAGCCCATATTGCACACTCCTTGATCCCTACCTCTCGCAATGGACGAATTATGCGGAGGACCGGATGGGTTTGATTATCTGGAGATGTAGAGGATATGGAAACCCATTGCTCCTGGGTCTCTTCCTTAACCACAAAGCCACCTCCTTGGGCGATGGAAGATATCAATGACACAGAAAGTGACGTTAATGAAGTTCCTAGGAGAAGGTGTGATGACCCCGTCGCCTTGGCGGTATGGAGTAATAGCAACCTCGTCAGATTTTGAATCGCGGTTGGTATTGCTGTCTTCGTTGGTAGTGAAGCAATGTAACGCCGGAGTCGGGATGTTGGATTGAGTTCAACTCCATCATTTAACGCGGTCAATAACAGATCTGCTATCCGCAGTAGTATGGGAGGCGAAACAAAACACTCTTTACGTACCTTCATTCCCAAAATCCATGCCTAGATCCGTTGGTATAACCTCCCCCCCTGCCCGGGCCCACCAATCATTGTCAAACGCATCCTCAACACGCAATGGAATAAACCCAAATCCATTGTACTTATTCACAAAAAGACGAACATCCTCCGTTCGATCAATCATCTAAACAGATTTGTAAATCCTGGAATTTTTTCAGACCCAAAAACAAACCCTACTCCAGGGAGCGCGGAACATGGTTCCACGTAACATACAGCCACTTTTCTCCACACAGGCGCGTTTCTGGGATGATCCTTCCCTCCCCTCAGCTTGCTGTTTCCCTTGCTTGGTTCAAAATGGTTTGAAAAGTATGATTGTTGGACCAAATCCAGGAGGACTGCAGAGCCCAGTCCACCGGAACATCCCAATAGGAGGTTCCCCGAAGCTTTCAAAGCTTTCCGCCGAGGTTGGTCTGGATCTGGATTTACCGATGGTTCCAGCGACCGGCGAAACTTGGTTGACACGAGCGGGAAAAAACACTCTCTGAAAATATTGGGTTAAGGGGACTGGAATGGAAAGACGTCGCCAAGCGCACTTGCAGTACACGGAGTGGCGGATAACGATTTTACCTGTACTGATCTTACATTTAACACATTCCTTGGATTTATCAAACTTTGGGCGACCTAGCCCATCATTGTGAGAAGCCCATTGCCATGTGTCGTATTATTGACTCACGGCTCATGAGAGCATCCTGTTCTATCTCGGGGTTTCCACAAGATGTCATGATTTGGTATAGGCTCCTTGACGGATTTCTTGCAACAAGTTTGAAAGATCAGTGGCTGGACGCAAGCGAGATAACTTTGACTTACATCAGCTTTCAGCATCGGATACACCCAATGGTTCGCAGCGGCCCGGCTGCATTTTTCAACTTCAAGCCGTGATTCATGCTACCAAGTGTTCTGTTCGTTCAACTTCGTTGCAGGTCGATAGCGACCACAAGAATCGACGATGTCCCCGAATTCAACTGTTTGGTTGATGGATCCATCGTGCTGCCCATCGATATAGTGGCGACGTCTAAGGCTAGCCCCATAGCGCCCTCCAGTTCTAACATCAGCCTGAGACAGCTTCGCGATTACAAATTTATAATGTGAGAGTCCTTGCTGCCCGGCCCGGGAACCCCCTTGGCTTCCTCAGTCCCGCTCGACCACCAGCCACAATGGCCGGCGCCTTTTTCTATGGCACTCTAATGCACCCTCGGATATTGAAGCGCGTCATAAAAAACGACGGATCGCACCTTCAGTTCTGCCCAGGGATTTTACTAGTAGAGTACTACCCACTATCACGGATCCTCTGATGATGAACGCAGACATGATAGGAATACACCCGCCACCAAGTCAAAGTGAGGTTCAGTGTCATATATTCGTTTCAATCACCCGGACGCGTAAGACCACCTTAGGCCGCTGATTATCCCGGAATTCTGCCTTATTCTCAAGGGCGGACACTCTTCGATCGTGAACTCACCGATGAGGAGCGATCTGTAAGAGGAACAATTGTGATAGGACTTACCAAGAATGATCTGGCATTGCTGGATTACTTTGAGGGAGAGGTAAGGCGCGGAAGGCCTACAATGATTGAATCAATCATCATGTATGTGTGTTCAGGAATATCGACGCGAGACAGTCGAAGTATTTCCCCTGGAACCTTTGAGGGGCCTTTCAGGCTTCATATTCGAGCCTGCCCTCCCCAAAATACCGCCGCAATTACCATCATCCACCGATCTTGCCAAGCCACTGGATGTTGGAGTTTATATCTACGAGGACCCCAAACACTTGGAAGCAAGACTGTGGTCATTCAGCGATTTTGTAGAACAGAATGCGTGGAAGTGGTATGATAAAGATCCGGAAGGGCCCAGTGAGTTCGACAGAAGGAGTGCAGTGCCGGCCGCCATGGAGCAGTAGGCAAGTCAGATTGACTTCTTTCAGCATTGTCGCTCTGAACCACTCCTCGAGGTCAACGGAGTATTTCCTATAACTATCAAATAGATTTGTTTGGGACCATTGGAATCTATTGTTGGATCAAACATTGGTGGTGATTCGATGGAGACGGAAGCATCCCGAGTTGGTGGCACCAACGAGCGCCCAATACACCGCACACCATTCCCCACCTGAATGCCCAAGTACTGGGAATGTGCCAACATTGGTCTATCCAGCGGCCATGGCCTCAAAGCACCTCGCGGCAGCGCCGTGTTTTTGTATGATACACTCGGACATCCCAACTCCTTCAGCGAGTCCTCGGCAACGACGGGTCACATCTCCAGCTATGCCCTGCGATTCTATTGGTATGCCGTGGGTGTCTGTTTGAAATCCCCGACCAACAGTAAGTGATAGAATCACGCTCGACACCAAACCAAGGTGGCACTGTCGCTGTGTAATCTTCCATTTAGACTTGAGTTCCGAGATATCAGGAAAGCCAGAACCATGCAGGATTGGTCCCTTGTTTTGGCAAAGGGAAAATACCATCATGTGGGGGACATCTTAACCTCAAGGATATACGCGTGAAGGGAGTCTTGGTGGAAGGAATCAATTCTGCAGACTTGCACAAGCTGAGCAGATTTGTGGGCGATGTGAGTCACCCGCCCCGTACATCCCGAAGAGAATCAATAATTGTTCAAACCAGGTGTACATCCGGAAAGTCATGGGAGTTCACCCTCTGGATGTAATGGAAAATTTGTCAAAGTTTTCGATTTTAAAGGAAACATGGCGTCCAACATGTGCCCCCTCTACTGCCATTATTCCATTTCAGCGCGCCAACTTGAATTCAAGCATCGATCTATACGATAGGGAGGGCTTTCGGCCATGGCCTATCGATGACTATTTGGAGAAGGTCAATGTGGCCTTGATCCAAGGCGATACATTCTGATAGAAAGATGACTTGGCTGCATCAGGTTCAACAATGACAACATGCCGAATGGATGTCGTTGATGATCAAAGGATCACGTTGAACCATCGATGATCACATAATAACAGAAAATGTCTCCATCTACCTCCGCTAGCAGTTTTGAACATGGCTGATGAAGTACTACATACATATAGTCGCTAGTTAAGCCTGGTCAGGACTCAGCGCTCAGCGCCGGTTCGAGTCCAGCACCGCCGCGTGTGGTGACCCTGACAACTGATGTGGAAGCCTAAAGTGACAAGCCGGGCCAAATTACCTTTTCAAGTGGCGGAATTGAACGTCAAATAAGTATGTGCGGCTACATTGCTTATCTTTGTCCGCCGGTTCACTTATGCCCTCCTTCCAGCATCTAGCTGCGTATTCGACCGTTACATTATTTCTCTTATTTTTTTTCTCGTTCGGGCTCAAGACCCAGCCGTTGGATACCTGGAATGCTCTGACATCCAAGAACAGTATGTCATCCCTTTTTATAGACGAGTGTTGATGGGACTGACAGGTCACCCCAGAACATCCGGATTTTGGCCGCTATGAGGTATTGAAAACACTCTCTCCAGATGAGTTTCCTATAGGTCCGTTTCATTGTTGTTGAAACGTTTAATGATGCTATGGCTCATACCGTGGTCGTGTACGTCCAGAGGAGAGGGAAAAACGAGTAATCATCGTGGGTGACATTCATGGCATGGATGTCTATTTTAGGTGCGCCACTCCCGCCCTCGGTTTTGGAATTGCTAAAAAAAAACCCCGCTCACTTTTCCTTAGGATCTTGTTAAATAAGATAACATACGACCCCTCCGCCGATGTCCTCATCCATGTTGGCGATATCGTATCAAAGGGATCCCAGGAAGGGTCCATGGAAGTTTTGGAATATATGTCCTCTCATAATGTTACAGGAGTGCGGGGGAACCATGATCAGATGGTTATTGAATGGCGCGGTTGGCTTGACTGGGTACGGTCCCTCCCCGGTGGGAAACACTGGCTGGAACGACTGCACGCTAGCTGGGATCAAGTCCGAGAAAGTGACAAGGAGGATCCGAGGCCTTGGCTTGAGGAGCAGAGACAGACGAATCGTGAAAGCGAGTGGTGGAGGCGGGTCCCGAGGGGCTGGATTTTGTTTGGGGATCACTACCGCATCGCCTATTCGATGTCGAAATCGCAGTATGCGTACCTCCTCTCCTTGCCATTGAAACTCCACATTCCCTCAGCACACACATATGTCGCACATGCTGGCCTACTGGCCTCGGATCCGAGGTACCCCCCAACGAACCACAAACAACCCTTGTCTCGCGTTCCGGAATTGCCTGCATCCTTGAAGAATAATACACAAAGTACTTTGAGATTGCTTCAGGAAGTAGCAATTATGAACGAGGTTTCCCAAAACACAAACCCATGGGTGGTGTTGAATATGCGAAGTGTAGAAAAGGGAAAAGTCGTCAGGTAACCCGTTTGCCTCACTTCTCCAGCATACATAATATCTGGATATCCCAGAACAAAAACTGGCTCGCCATGGTCCGAACTTTGGAATCGCGACATGTCCCAGTGCAAAGGGTTTGATCTGGATCGAAAATATAAATGTCGTCCCGCTACCATTGTCTACGGTCATTCCGCATCACGAGGACTGGACATCAAGCGATGGTCCCTTGGGCTTGATACCGGATGCGTACGTATATCGTATCCAATAAGTACACCTGCTCGACATCGACTTTCAGGTGTATGGGAAACATCTTACGGCGCTCGTCCTTGGATCTCGGACCCGCCTTCATGACCACCACAACGCCACCAAGAAACGTAAATCCATGACTATTCCTTTCAGTGATGATGGCCACGGCAGCATTGTCAACGTTCGATGCCAGTAACATGATCCTGCCGCAAACCCGGCCAAGTGCATGTGCTATGAACCAAATGCCTTCATTCATGACTACTTCGCCAGCCTCGATGTCTGGCGAATGGACAATTTTCCTACATTATTATCCCAAGTAAATAACCCTATGCTACAGAAATATATTGATTGCCGACCCATATATCGTTGTTCCCGTTTGTGGCTGGTTTGATATCATCCTGTTTATGTTCCCAAGAACAGAGCTGCTTCAGCGGTCTTTGCAATAATGGCATCATATGTTCACTGTAAAAAGATTGCTCGCGCTGGCAAGCTCCGAGGACGGATCATAAAACTTGTCCTCAGAATCAGTCGTTCACCAAATCATACTTGCCGGTGCGTCTTCACCGGTCACCGCCGAATCAATTAAACCGTCGGCCAAGCTCACGCCATGAGGTTGATCGTGGCAGTGGTGACATGACGTTTGCTTCACATTTCCTCATCTGATACCAACGATGAGATACATTGATTTATCCGGAGCACAACATTCAAAGTTAAATAGGGCACTTGGGTTGAGTCCGTCCAAGGGTAACATATCTTTAGCAAATAAACATAATGTTTGTATCCTGCAAAATGGCTTCCGTCAAAAGGAGTCAATCTAACGTTGGATAGCCACATACCATCGGATGGGAGCTCGCCAGCTGTTTGGAATTTCGAATTGGTCAATTCAGTTATACTTTCGACGGAGAGCACACACTTGGGGTTTCTGGCTATACTTGGCCTTCAAAATACCTCTGACATTGCCCAATAGCTGTTGATAACTTTGTTGTTTATTTTTAGCTGTGAATAAGTGTGAGACGAGGCGGGTATATGATACAGAAGCGATTCCATACTGAGGGCCGATACGAAAGCCTGGGCGAGGATATTCGGGTTAATCAAATCGTGGCGATTTGTTGGGCAGGGGGCCACTTACATGACTCATGGCTCCTGTAGCCTGTCCGGCCTCTTGTGTATCAGCACTTGTTTGAGAGTCCTTACAACCGCTCCAAGAAATCTGCGCCTATGGTGTCAACGAGGATCCTAGGAATTCTGGGGAGTAAATATACCACATCAGCAGGACTTGCCCTGGTGGCTTTCGTGATTTTCTCTGCTTTTTGAGTATTTCCACTGGCTGTCTTTACTAAGCCCATCGCAGACTTGAACACACCACCCATGTCCCCTTTGGCATAGGAGGATACTGCTGACAAAAGACCTTGACCAGCCTCAGCAGCAAGGTTGGGCTCTTTGACTTTCCCTTCAGTTGAATACTAGGTACAGTTGAAAATGGGTAATCGATGGGGGAGATTGGGAGACTCACAATATATGGAAGATCTAATTATGATTGAGCAAGTTAGATCAAAGGAGTAATCAACGGGAGGCCTACCAAGGGCGGAGCCAGAGTGGCACGACTGAAGGGTAAGGAGGTTATGGAGGGGGATGATGAGATACAGATACCAAACATACATCGAATATGGAAGTGAGACGGCAGCCAGCAGGAAGAGGCTTGACCATGATTTTGTGCATAAGCTAGTGGCAAACATGCATGAGAATGTGACATTCGATTAGGTTTGTTTACTCACATCATCGACGATCTCACCATTCTTCTCATAATCGAGCTTGTATTATTGTTAGAAGCGTGCCAACGTGGTTGATATGAATTCGGAAACACACAGGATAAATGACTTTGGTAAAGTTCCTCATAAATCCAGAGCCTAAGAGCAGCTGGAATGTGACATACCTTCATCATATCCATCACCTTCATCCCCGTCATGGTCTTTGACTTGCCCACCATGTCCCGAGTCTGTGACATGGGACGAACTGAGAATAGTATTACTCGCTAGTGATTGATGCTCACAGTGGAAGAACAAGGAGTCGTTTGGGGCTGCTCCGTTAACAAGCCATTGCATGGCATTTAGCTAAATGAACATGGATTTAAGACCATAATTAAACAATCGGACCGCGTACGATGTTGGCTTTGGTTGGGAGTTGTCGAGGGTTAGTCGCATCATCAGTAAGCATGACAATATCTTCCTTTTTGTACCCATAGTTCGCTATGAGTAGTCATCTGTATTGATTTACTATGGAGCACAGACCATGGACTTACTGCACAAAAAGTTCTGGATGTTTTGCGCGTCATTAATGCAGCCTCTCAATTCACCCCTCTGGCCCTTGTAGTTGATTCCTATCTGTCCGGAAGATCAGCAACGAAGTCGAGATATATCGGCATTGACTCACGCAGAGAGCCTTCTTCTTCCCGGTACATTGCGAGTATTTAAAATAAGGTTGCATGTCCCGATGATTAGGTCCCTCGTAGTGTGGTCCATAGTTCTGTTGCTGAGTTGGAGGCATTGGAGGGACCCCACCTGATACAAATGTCAGTGAATAACTAGAGGTATAGCAATGGCTTGATTCCTACCCGGGGCACCATATTGATTGCTGTTCGCAGGGTCGGGTTAGTGGGTAACTTCACTATGGCAGGGGAACATACGGCGATGGGGCGCCAAACTGGCCTGGGTATCCGCTCTGCTGCTGCTGCTGTTGATGGTATTGTTGACCAGGATAACTACCTTTTTGTACGGGCGGTGGGCCACTTGGAGGTCCGTACCTAGACGGGGTTAATATACCTCTACAAACTCTTATTCAAGGTGGTGTTCAGGGCTCACGGGCTATGGACTGGTGGGGGTCCTGAGGGAGGCCCATATCTGAGAGTATTGAATACAGCGCTTTCAACAGGGCAGCACTATACATACGAGTGTGGCGAGGGGCCAGAAGGTGCTCCATATCTAACAAAATTTGAGAAATCAATACATTAATTGACACCGAGATTACCCTGATGGCGGTGCTCCCGGAGGTGGCCCATAACTGAGGGGCAAGGAATTAGAATGCACTTGGGAGGGCGCTCATAGCCAACGTACCCCGGCGGTGCCCCTGGTGGTGGACCATATCTATAATAACGATAAGCTCAAGACAACACAAGAAATACCTCGCATACCCATGAGGAGGGGCACTTGAAGGTGGCCCAAAGCTGGCGTTCGCTTGGTTAATGACTGATAGGACAAACTGCTTCTCCCTACCTGGGAAATGATGGGGCGGGTCCAGGCATTGTGTTAAACCTGTGTCGCTTGTCAATAAATTCTCGACAGATGATACAGAACGGAGCCCACCCAGGCTGCGGCGGTCCCGGGGGTCCACCATATCTTTGAAGTGTATCAGATGCAAGCAAGCGGTGGGAGAAGCAGCCATGAAAACTGATTTGTTGTGCTCACCCCGTTGAAGGAACTCCGCTGGGTGGTCCATAGGAAGGAGTATAGCTGGGATTATACCCAGCGTGAGGGGCAGGGGCAGGGGCAGATGTGGGGAAGCCACTACCAGAACGATGAGAAAGGTAATCAACCTGGAAATTGGCTTGCGTACGGATCTGCAGACGGGAAGCCGGGGAATCTATTCTCATGAAAGTCAAACCATCAACGCAAGGATCGAGCCAGTATGATACAGACGGAGGCGGGGTTGACCCGTAGCCATTGTTTCCTGGGGCGTTATTCCACATGGTGTGTCTTCAAAGAGAATTCGAGGGCTTTTGAAACGAGAGGGACTGTTGGACGGTTGAAATTTGAGGAAGGATTCGTCTGATCTTCGTGGTACTTTATAAGATTGTCAGCGGTGCCGCCGCCTGTCAGTGCAGTGTCACCGCCTTGGCACAGCCACACATTTCATTGCAACCTGCCACTGTCAGCGTCCAGAGTGCGTCGCCTCATGTCACCAACATAGGTAACAACGTTGATGGTAACTCAGCAATAGGTATAAAATGACGGGTGATACTTGAACTTGAGTTGCCAACCACAAACATTAGGCGGCCTTACTATCGCTGCCGCCAGTTTTGGCGCTCCAAGTCAGTGCCACCGCTATATGCGGCACTGACCTCGACAATATGGCACCATACAACCCTGGGCCTCTCATGCGATACAGCTACGTCTTTGCTTGGGAACTTTCACGATACCCTTGGGGTTGATATCATTGGTGATTTGATTCCCAGTTGCCTGCCGCGTGGGATGGTATTCATTGGACCATCTACCAGGCCAAGTTAATTGTGATAGAATGTTGAAAGGTGCCGCTGGCCAGTGGTACTTCGAGTCGAACGTTAAACGTTCACCCGTCTTTTCACGCTAAAACACCCATGCAGTTGGTTACGTAGCCACACTCAAGTAGGCGCGCGTGGATTCCTAGGCTGCCTCGGAGATGTGTCGAAGGCTCCGCGCGTCCGTCAATCATTCTAATATCACAGGAGTGCGTAGTGATCGTCTGCAGGGATTGTCCTCAGTCGAGTTCTACTCCTTCATCACACTAGGACCTGGTGCTGTAGTGGATCAGTATCTTATGGCCTGCTGATGTCGGAGCTCCGCACCAGGAGCTATGGCCGACTCGCGTGGAAACATCTGAGACTCTATCTCGGCCTCGAGTACTGGTTTCGCCGCTGTATATGCACCAGGTATTTATGGCTTTGATTCCGGCCCGTGTGTGTCCTGAAACACCATACTACCCCCTCAGCTTGCTCCATTCCGCTAGGTGACAAATTTTTCGGTCAAACCAGCCCACCTGATGAACCATCTGGGTTAATGGTACCGAGAGTGGTATCGTATATAAACATGCTTCCAAGACCAAACGATGCCGGTACCGAAGACTATTTCCACTCCAACCATGGCAGGAGGAATAAATTCGGATAAAACCACATTCACGACATCCCGCCGCAAGGCATTGACCGGGAAATCGGGCTGGGTGGGTTACTTTTTTGCAGGCATCATCCCGAGTGCTTAAGGCTGCCCGCTCCTTAAGACTGGCCTCGTGCACAACCGACGAGTTTTTGCTATCTCTGTTTTCGCTTCTCTGGGTGGCCTGTACGTACCGATTTCTGCTCCAAGTCAGTAAATAACATTATTTCAGCCTTTATGGTTCTTAATTTACATGGCTTACCATGAATTGACACTCAACTAGATACCTGAACTAGGCTACAATCAGGTATGTTGATGTATCGGCTCATGCGTCTAGAATGCAAAACTTGTTTCTTTTCGAGGGCGTCTTCTCAGGCGTTCTAGCGTAAGCGCTTCCCGTGTACCGACAGCTTATGTGGTTAATGTGTCAAGTATGCAATCCTTTGATTCACGCATGCAATCCGCCGTGAATTTCTCCGGTCCTAAAGGATGGCTCGTCGCCATCCTTGAGCTGGGAGCATGGGTTGGTGTTCTTGCCACAGGTGAGTCAGTCCATCGACTCTGGAGAAGGTCTAATGCATGGTGACCATCAGGCTACCTCGCTGATAAGCTCTCAAGGAAGTATACCATTGTGCTCGGTGAGTGACCTTCCTCTCACCTCAAAACACCCCTTGATAGAACCAGCTGTCGTCGTTTTTTGCGTTGGCGTCATTGTTCAAACGGCCGCCAAAGAACCTTCATCGATTTTTGGTGGTGTGTATATTGCCCACCTCACTGTACCCAAAACGAAATTTGATCTTCCACTAGGTCGATTTGTTACTGGGCTCGGGGTTGGGTCGCTTAGTATGGCCGTTCCTCTCTATAACGCAGAAATTGCTCCTCCAGAGGTCAGGGGAAGTTTAGTCGCACTGCAACAATTGGCGATCACGTTCGGAATCATGGTTTCATTCTGGATTGACTATGGTCAAATCTCTTGTTTCTTCTGCGCTATTCATGCCTTAATATTTGGCAGGTACAAACTACATTGGCGGGACTGGGCCGGGACAACATGAGGCTGCCTGGAGGATTCCTCTTGCCCTTCAGCTTGTTCCGGCGGTAATCCTCGGGGTTGGAATACTGTTCATGCCATTCTCTCCCAGGTAATCATCTCTCATTTCTCACGCTATCGCTGCGGCTGAGGCTTTCTACGAGATGGCTTGTCAACCAAGGCCGTGATGAAGAAGCTTTGGTTGTCCTAAGCAATGCCCGTGGTCTCCCCCCTGATGCTGATCTAGTCCAAATCGAGTTCCTGTATAAAATATGAGATTTTTCCCCCGCCCGCCATTCACTGAATCCCTCATCATAGCGAAATCAAGGCCCAGTACCTTTTCGAAAAAGAGACGTCCGAACTCAAATTCCCCCAGTACCAGGATGGCTCCTGGTCCTCGAATTTTAAGCTTGGCTTTTACGATTACCTTAGCCTCCTCCAGGATCGAAGTATGTCAAAATTTCGCACCTTAACATGGGTTGAATTTACCGCCGCTTGCAGGTCTTTTGTACCGCGTGAGCGTAGGATCATTGTATCTATGTTCTTCTACCCAAATCATTCCACGAATTCTGACATAGTCGCAGGACCATGTTCTTCCAGCAATGGAGTGAGTGCATTCAGCAGTACCGTCACAGACGCTCAAATATCGGCAGCCGGAGTAAATGCGATCCTGTACTATGCGCCCAGCATTTTTCAACGTCTCTCCCTCACGGGAAATGCGATATCGCTTCTTGCTACTGGAGTTGTTGGAATTGCGTTGGTCCCCACCCTCATTACTATATCCCAATTTAATACCCCATAGGATGTTCTTGGCTACGATCCCCGCTGTCATTTGGGTCGATCAAGTGGGCCGTAAGCCGGTATTAGTATCAGGCGCATTCCTTATGGCTGGGTAAATATATATCATCCACATACCCCATAGGCTTATCTGTTTGGCAGTTGTCATATAATTGTTGCTATTTTGATTGGTCTCTTCCATAACTCTTGGGAAAGGTATTGATTGATATCTTCACGTTCAATATGAACTAACGGGTTTTTTAGTCACGCTGGTGGGTTACATGGACTAGGATACATTCCTCGCATTAATAATACCTGGCATAGCGGCTGGTTGGGTGGCATGCGTATTTGTCTGGATATTTGCAATTGGTAAATCATTTCCTTCACCAGCAACTATCCAATTCACACCCTCTAGGTTTTGGTTACAGCTGGGGTTCGTGTTTGACTTCCCGATTCGGACAGAATCACTCATTCAAATACTAGGCCCTTGCGCTTGGATCTTGGTGGCTGAGGTAGGTTGAGTGAACTGTCAACATGGTTGGTGGTAACCGCTCCCTAGATTTGGCCCCTTAGTATTCGGGGAAAAGGATTGTCTATTGCTGCATCCTCCAATTGGGTATGAACACGATGTTGTTCTAGTGATGATATGCTTACTAGCTCCATTGTCAAGATGAATAACTTTATTGGTGAGTTATCAAGTTTCCTGATGTTGGGATATGAATAACGTTTGGGCAGTTGGACAAGTATGCTCGAACCCGGTCTCACGCAGCGCAAGTAACTCACATTATGGGTAGGTGACCCCAACCATGCTTCAGCACCTGGGATTTGGTACATTTGTTTTCTTTGGGGTATGCTTTATCCATGTAAACTTATCTACCTGTTACCTGATTGTTTTCGTAGGCCTTTTCTCTGATGGGCGGGCTCTTTATCATGTTCTTTGTGAGTATTTCGATGCTGATTACTAAGACCATACTTAGTTTGCACCAGGTACCCGAAACTAAAGGTTTGCACTCCAGCTTTCCGTTGACCGAGGCTCACAGTTCCGCAAGGGTTGACATTGGAGGAGATGGATCAAGTATTCGGAGATTCGAAAGGCTTGGCAGCCACCGATCAGGTCCGCCAAGCTGCCATACACCGTCGCCTTGGACTTCTTGTGGATACTATGGATGATAGCAAGAAGGATGCGGAATCGAAGGGGTCTCATGATGAGAAGACTTGACAAATTTATACCTTTTGTTGCTATCTTTTCCGCCTTGGATGCAAAAATGCGAGCGTATAACATTGACATCAACGCGGTGATGCTAGCACACTAAATGCTGAGGTCATGGCATTGGCACTGGTGTGACATAGTTGGACGTGGGGGCGCCGAGCACCCCGCAGATTCAAATTGACAATGATCAATTGGATACACATGATCACGTGGCTACATCGACGCGTCTGGCGGCTCCCTGCTCAGTATCTCACTGGCGCCCCTTGGACGCGTTTCGAGCTCATTCATCATTGCCAAAGACCAGTCAACCAAGTGGCAGGTATTTTCCCAGGCAAGCTTGTGGGGGTGCGGTTCCCTCGCGTCTATCTGAATCAACCAGTTCGATAATCCCATAAAGTGCTCTGCATTCCCCTCGGCCCATCAGCTCGAGCGACCATGGCGTCTGGAAAGTTTCCCAGCGGCTCGGGTTCTCTTACCGCCCAGGCGCCCCTTGACTTGTCACTTTTGAATCCGTCCCAGTTACAGGGTGCGAGCGAAACCACATTTGTTTTGCGATCCTCTTATATACGGGTGTCTGGCCGCCCAGCTGTCCAACACGCGCCCAACGTTCCATTGCAGATATTGGCTGGTCCTGGAAGCGGAAAGACCAAGGTGACCATTGAAGAAAATCCATGATATTACCCACGATCCATCCCACACAGGTCTTGACATCTCGAATCGCCCACCTCATACTCCACCATCACCTACCGCCGTCCTCGATATGTGCTGTAACTTTCACTAATAAAGCCGCGAATGAAATGAGGAACCGACTCATCAAGTTGATTGGAAAGTACAGTACGTCAGAGGTTCGGATGGGGACCTTCCACGCTCTGTGTGCGGTTTTCCTCCGTAAGTATTCGAAGGTCGTAGCCCTAGAGGATAATTTCACTATTTGTGACGCAGATGAGAGGTGATTCTCATATTTCCACCCCTGGAAATGAGCTGATTCCACGCATAGCAAAAAATTGATAACGATGCTGCTCAAACCCTACAAGGAATCCCTGGAGAGCGGCAATGTAAGTTTGAAAGACGGAAATATTATGTCAATCATTTCCAAGGCTAAGGCCAAGGGCCTCTCGGCCACGGGATTTCGAGAACAAGAAATGGCCAAGAACAAGGACCAGAATCCTCTCCGATATGTCGCAGAGATATACGAGAAATACGAAATACTCCTCCGACAGTCAAACTCACTAGATTTTGATGACCTACTCTTATTTGGAGTACAACTCTTTACACAGCACAAGCAGGCACTGTCGTGGTGCCAGCATATTTTAGTTGACGAATTGTAGGTTGATTCATTTCGTTTCTCGCGCACTCACAAATACCTGGAAGCCAAGACACGAATACCATGCAATACCAATTAATGAAAGCGATTGCGGTGGCTCAATGCGTAACAGTCGTCGGTGATCCCGATCAATCCAGTGCGGCTCTTCCAGCAAGGTGCTGCATGCTTCCGCTGATCGTCCCTTGCAGTATATGGTTGGCGGTCTGCTGAGGTCGGGAACCTCGCCAACATGCGGGAGGGTACGTGATCATAACATTCCCTTGTCCGTGCTATCATTGGCTATAGATTTTCAAGGGACTGAGCAAATTTTTCTGGAGGAGAACTATCGTTCAACCGGCAGCATACTGAAAGCCAGCTTAGCCATCGTCGCTCAGGGTAATGCGTTTTGTTACCTTTCCAGTCAGCCATCCCAATTCTTGCCCTCGTAGATCAAAATCGGATACAAAGATCATTACACACTTCGCATCCCGTTGGCATTCTGCCCACTCTGCGCACATTTGCCACTGAGCAAGATGAAGCCACCTTTATTGCTGTGGAAATTAAAAGGGTGGTCGCCCACATGGGAGGCGTTCTAGGTTGGGGCGACTTCGTTATCCTGCGTCCGTATACCTGGCCGAATAATATAACCCACTTACCGAACCTGCCACCTCAATTGTCCAGTCCGCTTCAATGCCCTTTCGCGTGTAATCGAAGGCGCCTTGCAAAAGGAAGCTATTCCAAGCAGGGTACTAGGTGGCCATAGATTTTTCGAGCGCTTGGAGGTTAATTCTATTACACTCATGAAGGCGATCAGAATCTTATATGGTATCTTAGGTCAAGGACCTACTGGCTTATTTGCAATTAATCGACAATCCCAACTTCAATCCGGCATTCACACGAGCCGTCAACGTACCCCCGCGAGGGGTTGGAGACAAGGTAGTAAACTGCCCTACCCACTCTTGAGATCGTCGCTTAAAACCAAATAGACCATAGCCGACATCACCACTAGAGCAGAAAAGGCCGATACACCACACCTCACACTGGTCGAGAAAATTCACGAACTCAAAGTACCAGATGTAAAACCCCCAGTCAGGCGCAAGTTGGTTCCCTTCCTCAAAACGATTCGCGAACTTCGCGAATTAGCTACCCAGGTTTGCACTGTTCATCCAGTGGGATACTTTAAGTGGGTGCTAATCGGAGGCGAAATAAGGGGATGCCACCAGCAGACCTTATTCGGCGTCTCGTTGACTTAATTCATTTCAGAGAGCATCTCGAAAAGACCCAACCGGATTGGGAGAGTCGATGGGAAAACGTGCAAGAACTTATTACTTTTGCAAGCGAAGTGGAGACGGATATTTTGAGCATTGACAATGCTGGCGAAAGCGGTGCTGCAAACGCGAACGTAGCAAGGTAACAAGCCACCATTTTGGCTGTTTATGCATACATATATCGCACTTCCCCAACAGGGACACCCCTCTACGGCTATTTCTCCAGGCGTCAATGCTATCATCGGAAGGGGATAGCAAGCACAATGCAGACAACGAGGTATTTTCGGATCATCTTTCTCGCACTCTTCATTTATCTCCTTTAGAAAGTTACCATCTCGTCATGCCATGCCGCGAAGGGTCTTGAGTGGCCAGTCGTAATGATCCCTGCAGGCGAGTTGAACAGTTTCTCCGCCCAGAATGCCTGTCGCTCACGGCTGAACCCCAGTCGAGCAAGGGATTTTCCCATTCTATCGAACGGAAGACGTTGAGGAAGAAAGGTGAATAAGCACGCACAATCCGATCGGTGTCTTTATTTACAATATTATTCAGGCGCCTTCTTTATGTCGCTTGCACCCGCGCACAGGGGCTCTTATATCTGACCCACGCAACAAGGAGGAAGATTGCAGGAGAGACGAAGTCAAAAGACCTCTCCTCCTTTGTATCGACGATCCTAAAGGCCAACAAGGTAAACAAAATATAATGATTCTCAGGTCTATGTTGTGACATTAAACCCTAGGGGGTCTTCACAACCCGAAGGCCGGATTTCACCCCCACTGATCGGATTGTTATTTCAACTGTATTGAGCAGACGCATTCCCGAAGAGGAGCAAGTCCGACACCGGGTCGCTGAATTGTTCGTTTTCCTCCGTTCTGCTTGTCCTCGAGGTCGCTAAAAATATTTCCAGCCACAAATCTGCGCGGCATTATATTTCAGAAGACGACACGGATGGACGTAGTCATGGTCCAGTCCTGACAAAAGAACAGTCTAGTAATTTCATGTACCCGAGACCGATGCCATTGACCCTCAGGCTCTTCATAGATGCGACATTTAGCACCTGCAATGACCTCCTTGCCCAGGTTCAGAATTCACGGCTTGGATTAACCTCTCAAGCCCTCACCCCGCTCATCGCTGCATCCACAACATCGTTCGTATCCAGTATGAAATCACCACCTCCTTTGCAGCAATCAAAAATCCCCAATGTGTCAATAGTTCAGCAGATTGCACCCACGTTGGTCATTGGACCGCCTGCTGTTGCCCTGCCGTCATATGCACCCCCTGCAAACATGCCCCCAGCAGATTCACACACCGCCGCAGGTACCATGCGCGGTACGAAGCGGCGTCTTGGAATGGGACGAGGGACGGTCGGCTATGCAAATAAGAAATTTAAACCGCCAACTTGACGTGCTACATTCCGCGTGGGTCCGGCTGGGCACACATTCAACGCAGCTAATTTGAAATGAAACCTCACTGTCATGTCCCGATCACAGGAAGTTTATCAGACGGTAGTCTTGCAACGTGAAATCAATGTCTGTACATTAATTAATTATTGAAAGTTGTCAGAAGCACTGTTGGGCCCTAGTTTTTCGTGTTATAATACAGTCCTTTGGGTCCTGTGATACAAGTGCACCCGTTTCCCCTCGGATTCCCTGTAACAAACGGTGGGATGAGTAATGTGGAGAAGGGTATTAATGGCATAGGTTGAATCAGAAGTCGAAATTTTCCGCACGGCACGGTGCGTTGGTAGTCTAACATGCTATGGACTGAATGGCCCATCGAGGGCCCATCATATTTATACGCTGAATGTCCGGATAGACTCACGAGTTTCTGGTCGCAATGGTTATGGTGACGGACAGACGACTGAGATGAGAAATTTTCGAGAGAACAAATAAAAAAACATTCGGGCAATGCCGAAGGAGGAATCATTTCTCCATCCATCGCCTCGACTTGATTTCTGACTGCCTCATGTTTTTGGCATGGCACACTGGGCGGATCCGAAGCTAGCTACTCCTGTGGCCCCAAGGTTATGTTCATCACGGTGCCCGTGGCGGTTCTCGTCAGACAGGCAAGATACACCGTGGAAACTCCCCATTGGGTCCTTGAAGGCCCAAGATCAGTGAAGATGGATTTGAGATTGGACGTCATTACACGCCCCTGTCAAACGCTTGGCGCGCATTGTTGGATCTGACATTCCGGTAAATCCGTCACTGAAGTGTGACCCACGATTGTTCCGACATCGTCGTCCTCGTGGGCTGAATGATACAAGAAACATACCGTTTGTCGTCCCCCTCGTACCCTTGTCCTTGTGTACGGTGACCCTTGGCTTTATTATACCTGTCCCATACCCTTACCTCTCAAATTCGTAATTCAAACTCACTTCACTAATCTTGCTCTGTTAACCGCAATGCCAGCGTATCCTCCGAATCGCAGAGACCCCTCCTCTTCGAGAGATGTTTACCCGAAACGGCCGGATACTGCCTTGCTTTCTCCTGTCACTCCCGCAGTAACAGGTATTATATACCCCTCGCCTGTGGATACACCCACAGAGGTCGATCCCACTCGATATCGCCAGATGCATCCTTCCGATCGCGCTTCCTCCCATCGCAGGTCAGAGCCTGCTGAATTTTCGGTCGATGAGAGTGTGGCACCGTCGGCTGCCCTCCAATCCATAGACGAACTTTGGGATACCATCCGGGAAAAGAAGGCGATCAAGATGGCCAAGGAGCGGCCAAAGGTGCAATCCCTCGAAGAGATAGCGCATGACATGCCTGCACAAGAACAGCCTGGTGTAGAGATTCCCGTGTTTGAATCCCAAGGGTCAATACCACAGCACGCATTAAAGAAACAGAAATCTATGTATGTGCTACACAATTTTTATCTGATGGCTAAATTTATCCGCTTCATAGTTCCTCGTTCCGCGAATCAACTGACGGTCGTTCCATCGTCGCTGTTTTTGAGATGCCTCCCGACGTCCACAAGGAGGATATCCATGTTAGCTTCCAACGGAATCGCCTGGTGCTAACGTGGGCCACCGCAGAGATATCTGAATGGGAGGAAGATGGGTGCATTGTAAGGGACAGATTAGAGCGCCACTTTAACAGGGCAATACCCATGCCAGAAGGAACACGAGTAAGCCGGCCTCGAGATAAATACTCCTGGTGATTAGTCTGATTGTTGGCTCATAGTTTGAAGAAATTCAAGGAGCTATGATTGGTCGGCGTCTCACCCTACGATACCCAAACATGCGGTGCTACCGAATTGAGGCTCGTTCGAGATCTGGAGAGTCTTAATGTTATTTTATCATGGATTTACCTGCTACTTGTTCACTCAACACATCATCTCACCTGTAGACACAAATAACCTGTACATACTAGCACTATCCTTAACATGACATGCCGATGGTTTGCTTTGAATTACATACAACCCGTCGCATCAAAAATCTCGGGATTATCATCACATTGCGAAGCACCCAAGTCGTTGGAGGGTGAAGAAAGCATAACTCGATATTCGCGATCTAAAGTAGCCATGATGTCGGAGCTTGAGGGTACTTGAAAACCACGAGTGTGGATTGGGGAGATTTCTTGGTAGTCAGGAAATGGCGAGTCAGTGCTGGCGGCTGCGCGTTTGAATTCATAAGGGGCGTGAGGTCCTGGGTTTGAGAGTCTGCTGTCCACAATTGAATGATGCCTTGGGGATCTGGTGGAACCAATGGTGGCGATTGATGGGCGTGCAAAGGCGTTTCCTCTCACTTTACGGGTAAAACCCGTTGATGTTGAGTTTAGTTGGGGGTTTGCTGATGACGCGGTCGCAATTCGGACGGTTTCCATCAAGGTCTCCATAAAGGAGGCAAGGGGTTTGAGTGACTTATTCGTGTAGCCGGGCTTCAAACTATAGGTTCGGTCGGGCTTAGATGAAGGGTTCGGGCTGGGCCAGGATACGTGCTCGTCGCTCGGAGGGGTGATAACATCACTGTTTGATTCTACGGGTAATAACGAGGGGGGTGAAGAGAGTGGAACAGGCCTGGGGTTTTCGGGCGGAGCTAGTGGGACAGCGGGTACAGGCCCGGTACAATTCTTTGATGAGTGCGGCGAGTCCAAGGTTGAAGTGGGTGCAGAAGTTGATAACTGAATTTGAGGCGAGCGGCTTTTGGAGTCTTGAAAGGACAGAGGAATTTGCTTGGTTTGAGCCTGGCGGGAGTGGGATGTGGGAGTTCTTTTTTGCTTTTGCGTTCGAGCAGGATTCCTTGAAATTATAAAGCATAAGTTCAAATTACGCTCGCATGTGTAAACCATACTTGATAGTGAAGCTAGTTCTCCTCCCGCCTTCATGAAGGGGAACAAAATGGAGGGGTATTCGCTCTGGATCGGGCTGCGAGTTATGGTGGGTCTTGCGGTCTGTTTGTTGAGTTTTGTGTTTCTTGAACATCAATCGATCAGAATTCACGTCCTCCCGTCTCGGAGTTGAGATCGAAGGTGTATACAGTGGGGTCCAGCGAGAGAGCGGTTGATGACCTTTAGAGGAAGATAGTCTACGGGTCGGACGGGATATGAACGATGCAGTAAGAAATGGTGTCGAATTTCGTGGGTCAACCAATGACCAGCGGCGTTTTGGCATTTGCGCTTGAGGGTGTGGCACAAATGTAAGAGACGAACAGTAGTTTGGGTGGGCATCATGGACCAACAAGCTAGTCAGTGGGTCGCCAGACGAGAGGAGAGAAGCCTGGATCAAACGCTCAGCAAGCGACTTGGTCGGTTTCCTCCTCAGCCCTTTGCGACGTTCCGGTTTTTTGCTCTTACAAACCACGGGTGTATGCTCAAGCGGACGATCAGGTGGGCATGGGCTTGAGGACGTTATATGCGCCGTAGTTTCAACAGAATCGGCCCCATTACCTGATTCGGGGCTGCGGACTTGTCGAGTATTTCGCCGCCTATGACGATACTTCCTGGCAGGCGGTGCAACAGACCTTTTCAGAAAATCTTCCACTGTCAACATCCTGTCTTCGGACTCAACGCTTGGTGATGAAACGGACGATACCCTACCCTTCCGGGGCTGCTGAGGTGGAGATTCAGAATTATTAGCGTCCTCCAATCTATCCTCTGATTGTTTTATGGATTCATTTGAAATGATGGGAGGATCAGCATTGACATGCATATCAGTTTCTGCATTGGGTTCGGATCCAATATAGGAAATGTGGGATTTGAGAATTTTGAGAGACTTGGGAGCGATGTCGGCGTAGAAACCAAGACACGGATCAACCGCCTGTCGCTTGCGCTTCCTTGTAACCTAAAAGCCAGGTTGAGTGGTTGGAAATCAATGATCGGCCATAAATTAATGCTTGCAATAAAGTCTAATGGACTTTGGGACATGGTCACACTCTAAGCGTTTGTAGACCTAGCTTCAGTTAAGGAATACCACCAGGGGAGGGATGATGGTGAACAACCAACAGGAAGGACTCACCCGCGCGGCGCGCCGGAGCCGGATATGAGTGTCACGTGTAATCTTTATTATATCTTGACTGGCTTGCCAAACTAATCCAGATATAGTGGGCTGCCAGTGGCCTTGGCTCAACCTTGAAGCGTTCGAGTCAAGCACCCACGAGTATCCAAACATACCAAGCGCAAAGAAATCAGGAATCTAAAATCGCGCAAACAAGGGATCATAGGCGCATTGAATATGCGGGGTGCTACCAATCGAACGCGTCCGCAAGTCAGGACCGAGCAGGGCCTTCCCCGTGGGGCTCAGCCACCCATAAATCCATCACCCTCCGCCAGAACATCTGATACCCCATATTCCTTTGAGCAGAACCCAAATACATATGTAGATTCTCTCATA